>JACGCK010000067.1:0-247565 GCA_014925825.1 Pholiota molesta | reverse complement strand
AACTGGATCGTGCATAAAAGCTCGATGGATTACATCTACAATATCCTCGACGTCCTCTTGAGTGGCCAGTCGGACATATAGCTTTAAGCTTGCGGATTCCGCCTGAGGATCAGTAGAGTTTGCCATTGCACTATCCTTATGTTGAGGAATAGCTTGGGAACAGCAAGATGACTTCTTCAAGGTCTTTTCTTGCCACATTTTTATATTCATGACGAACCCAGCTTCCCAGTTGTCCGGCTCAACAACGCCGCGTGAGTAACATGGGCTTGACTGGGTAAATAAAATGCTGTATAATGGCGTTGGGGTTATTTCAGGATGTCAAGCGAATCTCACACTGCGGGCCAACTGCGGGCAAGGAAATACTTATGTGTGCCGCGATGTGTCATGTCCAGTTACGTGCGAGTTAATGTTAACTGTCCACTTGACTAGACTAGACTCGAACCCAGTCTACTGTAACTTGTAAGTACCAAATAAGCACAGTAACATGGGTAGAAAAACCCCGGCTCAATGACTGACTAAATGCGATGACTTTCCAATCAGGTTTCAAACCAAATTTTTGCGTTATTTAGGGATTTCAGGAAATGAAGGCGATAATTCTTGCTGGATTATCCTATGCGATCCTTCTGAAATATAATTTCAACTATTTTGGGAAATTCGTTGGTGGCATTTCAAGTCACCGCCTATGCAACCGTTATCTGATATGGAATCGAATCGAAATTTAATTTCATCCTCTGACACGTTCATGAGGCTCTTGCCATGGTACTCCCAGAATTTTGAATATTTCTTCTTCGGTCTCCGATGCAACAAGGACTCCTATGCAGTGGATCATCTATGAGTGTCACTGTCCATTCAATTATGGTGTAATCCTTTGCTCACCATCATTCATTTTGATACGGCGATCGCGGGGGTCACGAACGACGCTACCAAACAGTCCTTTCTGGTTTAGTGAATATCCCAACACGTTAGCCTTCATGCGGATTGCGCGATTGAACTAAAGAATGAGAGACGTCAGTACACAAAATCAGGGATCAGAAAGGAAAGGAAAAACATACTATATCGTCTCCCTATTGTATTTACGACTTAGAATTATGTAGGTCATCACGAAGATGGGGCAAGAACTGACCGTATAATATAGAAGTGCTGCCCCTCTGGATGTCCATGGAATACTGAGAATATCAATTCTTCGTCGCCGTGATCCTGGTACATCAGGTAACCGACATAGGCCACGATAAGTGCACTCTAGATCATACGGGTCCTCAGGAAGAGCGAGATCCTCGGTGAGGATATGAGCGGCGTGTAATTTTTGCAGTATTCGCGACATTACACCTTCGAGGTTTCAATATCGTTTAGTCAATTATCGAAATGTTGACCGTAACTCACTCACCCTTATGCGTCTTACCATCATCAATTGGCCGAGTTATCAGGATATCAATATCACCGCAGTCTGCCTTTCCTCTTCAAGGATTGAATGAACAATCGGTCAAAAATGAAGGAATTACTGAAATCACCTTCGATAACTCCCCATTATTTCCACAAATAACCTTGGATCTATCGAGAGAGCTAACACTTGCGCATTAAAACCCGCACCATAATTCAAAGAAAAGCGGGGGTCCTACCAATCGGTTTGATAAGGTCGAATATTGCCTTTGCTTCGGCCCGCGGCATTCGATCGTTGATATCTGAGAACATGTTAGTGTCAGACGTCCGCAAGCGGCCTTCTTCGATCAGGCAACACTTACCATCATAGAAACGCAGTCCAATTTCCTGCACATGGTTCAGCTTCACACCTCCTTTGCCAGACTTTAAATCTTCAAGCGTCCGGCATCCAGCCGAGTACCATTGGAAAGCGATATGTTGTCCTACAATTAGTTGAATCAGGGTAGTCAGAAGGTAGACGCAAATTGGACTTACCGACGCCATATATACCCTGGAACAGGCGAGTAACCTCTACATCTTTGGTTGTTTCATATTTAATGCGCTGAAGTTCCCCAGTTTCAAGAATTTCTTGAATCTTATATAGAAAAAGGTCAGACGAAAGAAAAGGACGATGTCACTGAGATAACAAGAACTTACCTTTTGAGCTGTCTTTTCCCCAACGCCTGTAATACCGCGAGCTTCTTCGTAGCTCTTGATACGCCGAGGATAATTCCGCAACGCGCGGATAGCTAAATGCAAAAAATGAGTCGCGTGATGGAATTTACAAAACAGGTAGTACGCACATTTGCTATAGCTGAAAGCGCGCCAATGATCGTCGTCTCCCATTTTGACCTTGTGAAGCTTCATAAGCTCCGAGAGCTATAGCGTCGACGTCGTTAATACAATGACGAGAATGAGATAGCAGAACCATGCCGACCTTGTCAATGATATCTTGATTCGGACAGTCCCCCTTTCTTTCGGGTTCTTTTTTATCACAGGTCCAGCCCTAGAATGTCGTGGTTAACGGTAATATTCCAAATAGAAATTCGACTTTATCGCTACTGACCCTCTTTTGCTTAGGCATTTGACGAACGGAGTCTGGAACACCTTCATCATCATCTGTCCCTTCCTCTTCTGCGCCCGACTCGTAGGGTTCTTGTTCTCCGAAGCTTGACCACTTATTATATAAAAAACGTTCAGAAAATTTCATCATGTTGAAAAATAAAAGGAATATATACCCCGTCATCGTTCTGGCTCAGAAGTTTTGCCTGTTGATAAAACTCTGCCAGAGGGTCGTTGATGTCTCCGGAGTCTTTGTGGTTGTCCTGAGCGCTTGGGGCCCGCGAGCTTTCACGTTCACGCGCTTTAGAACGCTCTATGGGTCGCACGGGGGATGTCGGAGGCGAAGGCAGGGCTCCGACAGGCGGCGTCAGATTGGAAGGCCCAGGCTCTCCATTATTTTCGGAAAGGGCAGGTGGGCCAGTTTGGACAGTGGGTTCGCCGACACTTGCGAAAAAAATCAGCGGGAGTAGTTGAGTTGATAGATAATAAAACGGGGACATACGTATCGCGACGTGTGCTTGCCTCACCGGGGCGCTCTCCCAGAGCTCTCTCCTTCCCCTTACTTCGGAAGGTAGGAACAGATTTCGCCACTGACACTTCGCACCCTGCATGGATACGCTCGACGAAAGCCGCGTAGCGTGAATAGTCCCCGAGCTTTCTGTCGATTTCATCTTGTGAGCACGATTGAACATCCATCGCCGTCAAGACCCACGGCCACTTCACAGTGGGGATATGGTTCGGTATTTGCTTTAAGCTTCGCAGGTTCAACGCGCGAAGAGTTGGGCCAGCGTGCGCCTCCGCAATGATATGAGTGGTGACTTCGGGATCGTACTCGGGCATCAGGTTTCCCCCGTGTTTTACAATCTAAGAACGACGAGGGTTAGCAGTGCGAGCATTCAGAGCAGCGAAAAATACATACGATGTCCATCCTCCCACGGGTAGTCTCCGACGCATGGCGCATATCGCCTCCAATGTAGAAGATATTCTTACCCGCCAAAACCTTGGACCCAGTGCTCTTTCGCCTCGCCAGGGGAGGCCCTGAGGCCGAAATACCCGCATCGACAGGTTTGGACTTGAGAGATCGAGCGTATTCAGCTGGCGTCATTGGCTGCGGTTTTTCTTTCTTCCCTTTGGGCAGCCGTTTTTCGACCGCCAGTTTGGCGGACTTCCCTTTCACACCCTGCTTCTTCGAGGCGCTAACCTCCGTCGGTCCGGGGGAGCTTGCACGCGACGACGGAGATGAAGAAATATAGATGATGGAAGAATCATCGTTATGGTGCGCAGCCCCAAGCATACGGATGGAGTTGTCTGGTAAAACGGGTTTGGGCTTCACCTTCAGTACTTTGTCGCGCTGTTTCTTGTTCATACTATGCTTGGCGATTCGTTCCTTCATTTCGAGTAGCATTTCACTGGGCTCTGCTTCCAGGCGTTTCTTCTTCTCGGGAGATGCTGGAGGCGCAGCAGACATGGACCTACTCGCATCTTCGATTGGCGACTCATACCCTGCCGAATTGACATCATCCTGATTCGTCTTCGTCTTCTTGGGAGCTGGGAGAACGGTCGAATGACGCAGTGGACGCAGATCAAGTGGAGGGACGGAGGGGACATCCTCCTTTCGGAAATAGGTTCGTTTTTTCGGTGGATGTTCCAAAATCCTAGAGAATGATAATATTCTGGAAGAATAATTAACTTTAGCACGCGGAATTGATTGATTAACAACGTACGGGCTGTGGTCCGCAGTGACTGCTGCTGGAGACGCCTGTGGGGCCAGGTTTCCACCTGCTATCTTCTTCTTGCGTGGGTCTTCGCGCACATGGCTAGGTGGTGTTTTGCGTTTGCTGGGTATTTGAGAAGCAGTGGGCTCAACAGTAAAAGAATCGATCTCCTCTATCTCCGCAGAACATGCAGGGTTAGACGATGGCGCTTCCTTATCAGAGATATCAGGGCGAATTGGCGATATTGAAGACACGATTGCAGATGGATTTGCAACGATGTCCTTCTTGTAATCCCGATCGATAATTTTCTTATGATTGTGTTCAACTTGCAGTTCCTGGTCAACAGCTTTCCGCTTCAAGGTCCTTCCGAAATCAGTAGTGGGCTTATTCGAGACAATCTCACTACGCTCAACATCTACGCAGGCTGGTGCTGCGTCCTCCGTGAGCGAAGACGAGATAGCTTCACCAGCGTTGCTGGGCTGCGGCGGCATGATCCTGTCTTCGATTAACTTGGTGGCTTGTGGCATCCGTGAGGTGGATGCGTAGGGAATGGACCCTGGACTGTGGAGATCAACGCACTTTGAAAAGCTGTGTGCGTTCATGATAGAGTTCGACATACCTCCGCCGCAATGAAGATACTCGTTTCAGAAAATCTTCCACTGTCTCGTCAGGAATGTTCATCAGCTCGTCTCGTTCCGCATAGTATGCATTTATGTCGAAGTCAGACATCTTTGGAGGGCTTGAAGAGTTTTGAGGGCTTTTATCAGTGCATTTTGAATCGAATCATGAATTGTCAGAGCGGAAACTGGGAGAGTTGACCAGTCGCGACTCGGACTACGGAACCGACCGCGGAGCGGAGTCTGATTATGATAGCGCGCGTCGGCCACGTGAGAAGACGCGTTGTATGACACGTTGCCGAGCCTTCTGGAGTCATTCTGCTTGTTCACCTTCCTCATGGACATATAACAAGCTTCCAGTCTCATCGGCCTATATATGTAGCGCAGTCTTGCGTTTAAATTCACCTGAGCAGTGCTGTACTATGTCTGCTGATTACCAGCATACCAGCCAGTCACACACCTACCGATAACCGCTGCGATCTTTTATGCCACTGCGCAACTTTCGAATCGCACCGCGCAAGTGACCGCATGGATCGGCAAAGAACAAAAAGGGAGCGCTGATATGTCGGCGACCAGTCTGCATTAAAGCGAAACAATCGACACTCGCACCTCCTTCCGCAAACCGTTACATGGCTGACCGCAGAACCCACAGACTATGGTAATTGTTCATCCAGATGGACTCTTAATGCTAGCGCCCACAATCGACTGTCCTGGAGCATACGCATATTGGACTGCGCGCCCCGGGAAATTATCTTCTCCCATCTCATCGCGCACAAAACCTGAGGGTTTTAATAGGTTTTAATATGGTTTGCACGCCCACCATCCGTATGCCCCCACCGCGGCGCAGTCAGCGCTCGCCTTCGGACATTGTCAATCGTAGGCAGCAAAGCATGGCAGCCCAAGCCCCCATTAATTGTTACCTCCTTGTTATTCTCCGATCTGATATCAGGAAATAATCCAAACTACAGACAATCAGCAAGCGCGGGCTAACACTCTAACGGCGGTGTTCCAAATGATTGATTTTTTTACGGAGCTATAAAACCAAACTGGCTGGAGCAAGTGGTATTGTATCCTCACCCTTGTTTCGCCACCCACAGTCACTACATGCCTCACCGGACTAGCGACTCTGATGACTCTGACAATCAAGACGACGAACAAAACGCAGAACATAATAACAGCGATGGGGAGGATTCCGACTCCGGGCCAGTTCCGGACGCGACGACGGGTATCGTGGAGCTGGAATCCGACGAGTTCCCGTCCTACTTCTTCGAACGCAATGGCCGCCTATTCCACTCGAGCACGTCGCCATACCCGCTTCCAGTCGACACGCCCGAACAGCAGGTACGCGCACCATGCCGGCAGCTCCAGACTCTGGCTGACTTTTTTTCGCTTCTTTCTTCGCGTTCGTGGAATACTTTTCAAACATTAAGCGGCTGAGGGATTTGCACAACATCCTACGCCAGCTGCTGGGGGTGAACTGTGTTGGGCCGTGGCCGAGGTGTTGGCGCCCCAGCAAGGTTCAAACCAGAGGATAGCCCTCGACGTCTGTACAGGGAATGGAATATGGTACGTGCGGAATCCCTCCGTCTAGATCCCTGCCGATATCTGATCGATTGATGAAAATATCATAATAATGCGTGTGCTTCCTATTCCTTCTATGTACAGGGTGCTGGACATGGCGCGAGATTTTCCTCATGTTCACTTTCGCGGATTCGATATCGGTGACACCAAATCGGTCTATCCTTCTCAATTCAGAAAACGCTGATCTTGGTTTTTTGTTTGTCTGTTAGTCCCAATTGCGACGCGCTACCCGCCTCGGAATGTCCAGTTCGAAATCAGCGACGTGAACTCTCCTCTCCGGTGGGCAAATGGCACCTTCGACTTGGTACACAGTCGCTCTGTCGACATGGCCGTGCGTACTACTCTTTACCAACTTCATCACCAAGACCAGAAGACTGAATAAGCCCATAGGTAATCGACTACCGCCAATTCGCGCACGAAGTCGCGCGCCTCCTGCGCCCCGGCGGCCTCTTCGTCTCATACGAGTGGTCTCCACACCCCGCGTTCGACCCCTCGCTGCGCCGCGACCCCGCGCTGCACGCCCCCGCCTCCGCGCGCTTCCACGCCGCCATCACCGCCGCCCTCGCCGGCCGCGGGCTGCGCGCGCTCGGCAGGCTCGTCCCGTCCTACCTCGCGGACGCCGGCGCGTTCACCGACATCGCCGCGAGCACGTACTGCGTGCCCGTGGGCGCGTGGCCCGCGAACCACGCCATGCGCCGCATCGGCCGCGCGTGCCATGCGGCGCAGGAGCAGTACGCCAGCTCGATCCGGCCGCTGCTCGGCGAGGCGGGGTGGACGGAGGACGCGGTGGATGAGCTGGTGACGGACTACTTCTTGGAGATGAATAGCACGAGAGGGTTGGTGTGTAAGCTGTATACGGTGCATGCGCGGAGGGTGTGAGGATCTGTGGATGGGTCTGGGATTTAGGATTTAGGTGTGGATGTGGATTTTTAAGGTTTGAAGGTGGTTTTGAAGTATGATTCTATGATTAGCCAGGTGTTATATGTATACTGCTAATTTAATCCGCTTTGTGTCCTGATGAATCAGTATGTATCATGGGTGAGGTAACGCTGACTGAAGGGAAAATTTTCCATCGCGTCTGCATATGATGAAAGGTAAAAACGCATGTGTACAGCTCATGATTAGAATGAACTCTATACTTAACTTAGAGTTCAAATTTATATCTTTGCGACATCTCAAGTCGAACACAATAGTTGCTCCATTATGTATGTCATGGAGCCATCCCGCGAAAGGCTTGCATTACTCAACAAACGCAGATCTTTCCTTGGCATCGTATGGTGAACCTCTTTTGTCTTTCCGTTCCAACCTTCTACCGATGTGACAGACAGCAATTGAATGACAATTTACTTTCCGTGTGAAACCGACTAGCTGCTTGCGCCTCAGCCTGCCTCAGCTGTGGATTCGGCTCCGATGGTCTATTGACATTCCGTTATCAGATGTAAGAGAAGGAATCAATCCAGAGGCAGTCTAGGATCAATAAAACCAGGCCCGAAGTCGTCTTTCCAGAGCACGTTCCTCCGTTAAGTACACCTGCCGAAGTTTCACATGCAGAGGATCATTATTTCCTGACTTCAAGTCGTCATGGGTCTTCGTCCCGAGAAAAACAACGGAGCCGAAACTGGTGAGGGCCAGGCTGCAGCAAGCAATTCATGTGCGTCCGTGAGATACCTGAGCCATCGACAACAGATACGATCCATGTGAAGCAAGGGATGTAAACGTTAATAAACGTGGCTAATGCCACAGAGAACCGTTCATGTGGCAATACAGTCGGGATTTTCATAGCAGCTTCAGTGTTAGAGACCGCAGTAGGAGGTCCGGATGAGCTTTGGATCGTCACCTTGCGTCATAGCCGCTTTTGTCTTCTGTAATGTATCTCAAACGTCCCACTTCATAGTGTACCTTTATACCAGCAATATTTTCACGGGTATCAGGATGAGACTTCGTATATAGCATGTCAATTGCCCCAAAATTCCTGGTCATGAAGACAAATTGATCGCCGTGGGTAACTGCGCATCATAGTTTAAATCAAGAATACCTTATTTCCTTGAGGCTTAAATAAAACGGTCTATTCTCTGCGCATTTGTGTGGTATTGGTGAAGGTGTTGTGGGTGAGTGGTGATGGGAATTTCCCGAACAGGCAATGCGCGGACGGATTCGGAAAGCGTGTATAAACTCCGAAATAACCGCCGCCTGACGTTGCACCAGGTTTTCACCATTATCCACCTCAAAATTCTCCATGTTGGCCGCTAGAACGTCGACAGCGCGCAACGTAAAGCGCATCGCGCGCTCATTCGCCACCGTCGTCGACTCGGCCGGCGTCAAGGTCGCCGCCATCGACCACAACCAGCCCACCTCCTCCGTCACCCTGTTCGTGAAGGCTGGCAGTCGCTTCGAGCCCAAGGAGGGTGTTGCCAATGCTCTGAAAAACTTTGCTTTCAAGGTGAGCCCTCTGGAATGTCTTTGCGGAGTCTTAGACCTCAACGTGCATAGAGCACGACCCAACGCACGGCGATTGGAACAGTTCGGGAGAGTGAGCTGTATGGAGGTCTTCTGTCTTCAACCCTCGGACGGGAACATCTTGCGTTGACGGCAGAGTTCCTGCGTGGGGATGCGTAAGTATTATCTTACCTTGTTTCAGCCGTTTTGCTGAATAGAGCTAATAGCCCATACTTCGTGGATGTGCTCACCTCCTTCATCACGTCGGCCAACTTCACGCGTCATGAATTCGAAGAATATGTCGCTCCTCTCGTCGACGCCGACACCACAACCGTCACACATGACCCCGCTACGCGTGCTGTCGACGCCGCCCACTATCTCGCCTTCCGTTCTGGCCTCGGCTCTTCCCTCTTCGCGCCTGAGCACAACAGCGTCACCGTGAACGACGTCAAGTCATTCGCCACCTCCGCCTTCCACAAGGGCAACATCGCTGTCATCGGTACCGGCATTGACCAGACCACCCTCAGCGAGCTCGTCCAGAAGGCTTTCGCCAAGGCCAAGGCCGCCGCGCCCACCTCTGTGCCTGCGTCAAAGTACTTCGGAGGTGAGACGCGTCTTACAGGCAACGGCGGTCCCCAGACTGTCTTCATCGGCTTCGGCACCGCGGGTCCCTCTTCCCCCGAGCTTGCCGCCCTCGCTGCCCACCTCTCGCCCGCCCCCTCCGTGAAGTGGTCCAAGGGCACCTCTCCCCTGACCGCCGTCCCTGAAGGCACCTCGGCCATCCCCGTCCACCTCGCCTACTCGGACGCCACTCTCTTCGGGCTTCTCGTCCAGGGATCAACGGTCGAGGGCGTGAAGGAGGCCGGAAAGATCGCCGTCTCTGCGTTGAAGGCTGCTGCCCAAGGCATCAAGGCGGAGGAGCTTACCTCTGCCAAGGCCAAGGCGAAGTTCGCCGCTGCCAGCGCTGTTGACACCCGCGAGGGCCTCGTCTCTGCTCTGGGCTCGAAGGTGTGTACTCAAAAAGGCTCAAAAGGTTTATTTAAACTAACATCCTATCCGCCTCTGCAGATCTTCTCTGACAAGGTGACTTCGCTGGACGCCACTCTGTCGTCATTAGACGGCGTTAATGCCACCGCTTTCTCCAAGGTAAGCTTTTTCCTGAAAATTTTCATAAATCGTTGCTCATATACCCTCTTATAGGCCGCTGCCACTCTCCTCAAGGCCAAGCCAACATATGTCACTATTGGTGAAGCGCATCTGCCATTCGTTGACGAGCTGGGCCTGTAGGCATATAGAAAAACCCGAGTGTTGAAGAGGTAGTGATTAGACCATATACTTTGCCAACAATGCATCACTTTTGTTTCATGAATATTTTTCTTCCGAGGCACCTACGCGACATCCCTCCAAGGCTATCTTCCGTCGCAAAAGATTCGAAATCATTGATTCCACGGGTTCACTTCAACTACATAGCTATGTTACAAGGACAAACTGGATACACAATACATTTCGCTCTGTCAACAATCATAAGCTTTCGAATTCAAGGTTCTCAACGGTGCAGAGCGTCAGCGCTATTCTGGAAAAAGAGGATTCCGTCGGGCCGGAAGTCATCCGGCGTCAGCGTGGTGTTATGGCCGTTGAGTTCTAGCAAGATCTGTGGTACGAGTTCAACGGGCTTGCTAATTCTCCCCAGTCCGGGGTCAATCCCTGCTTACCTGGTTGTCGGTCGTATATTGCTGCCAGTTTGGACCTGCAAAAAAAAATTAAAAATGGGTCATCGTGCCCTTTCAGTAATCTGGATTCGATTGTGGACGTACGTTTCGAGCCGCGGCCGTCATTCGGGGTCAGGCTCGTCACGAAGGAGAGCCAGTAGTCCTGCATCGCGATGCTCAGCGCCTGCGCCGTGGGCGTCTTGTTGATGAGCGTGTTGAAGACATAATTGATCTCCGTGGAGTGCGCGACTAATGTATCCACCAGGTAAATTAGCGCTAAGAAAATTCGACTCAAAAAAAGAGCAAAGCCTACCACCGATCGAGCCTGGGGCCGGAGGAGAAGGCAAGAGGGCGGAGAGTATCTGAGGCGACACGACGGCGTCGGGATCCGTGAAGAGGTAGGCGAAGACGCGGATGCCCGCTGCGCTCGCGTCTTGCGTGAAGGTCCGCCGGGAGGACTGCAGGAGGAAGTCCCCGACTGCAAGCACAACGATGAATACAACCAGATCCCAGCCATCATCCACACCACTAAATACAGCTTACACACTGCAGAGAAGCGCTTGAACTCGCTGTCCAGGCCGAATGTCGCATTGCCCGTCCCAAACGGCGAGCCCAGCGCGGGGGTGTCCGGGTACAGCTTCTCGATCTGCTGCACGGTCTCCGCCAGAAAGAGCGGGCTGACGATCCCCGACGGCGTGGTCGCATCCGTGAGGAGGGCGCTGATCTCATCCGGGGAATCCGTGCCCTGCGGCGTGAACAGCGTCCCCTCGTCGCGGTTCGTCCCGACGAGCGTCGGGAGGCGCGCCTGCAGCGCGAGCAGCGACGGCCGGTCCGGGAGCAGCCCCCCGGGCCCGTCGATGACGGGCACGAAGGCCGCGCCGGGCGCCGCTGCGAGCGCGGCCAGGAGCGAGGCGGAGTCGGCGACGCGGATGCAGGCGACGGTGTCGGTGGACCCGACGGCGGCGGCGCAGGCGGGCACGGCGGCGACGAATGTCTGCCATTGCGCCTCGTTGCGCTCTGGGCCGAAGGTTGGGGAGATCACGGTGGACTCGATGATCTGGATGGGCGCCGAGTGAGTAGCTGAGCAGGTGGAGGCGATTGTAAGAAAGGGGATCTTACGGCTGCACGGGCGAGTTGGCGGATGCGGGTCCCAAAAAGATGGATGCTGATAGATGTAGCCCCGGCGCTTTGTCCAATGATGGTGACCTGTTGGACCTGAGTTCAGTGTCCTGATTTCGATATTGTCTTGCATAAGATACTTTAGATCTATCGCCACCAAACTTAGCGATGTTGGCCTGAATCCATTCGAGGGCGACTAACTGATCTTGGAGGCCCAAGTTTGTAATATTACGCTGGCCAGCTTCTATGCCTTGCGGGAAACCAAGTGGGCCAAGGCGGTAGTTGATGCTTGCAAAAATGACGGGCGTGCCCTAGAGCACGGTCAGTGTCTATCGTACACAAAGAACGCGGATGTCATACTCTAGCAACGCTGCGCGCCACGATCTCGGTACCGTTGTACAAGGACGACGCACCCGCTGTCAAGCGCGCGTCAAGGTCAAATGGATATTTGGATAAACTTTGTTTGGCGCATACCGAAGAAACCACCTATAATTCACGATGCGCATGAGCGAAAAGCTTGTATGAATACTTGATATCTTAATCTGGAACGTACCTCCGTAGATCCATACCATGACGGGCAGATTAGCTGTCTGTCTAGTTCCTGCTGGTCGAAATACATTCAAGTTCAAGCAATCTTCTGACACTTGGCTGGCTGGGAGATCCTACACATTCCAAAGACAAATTAGGATTTCCGAACAGGAAAGCAGCCAAATAAATATCACACAGTCTGCAAGCATGCAGCGCCGAACTTTGAGGCGTCAAACCTCGCAGTATTGATAGTAGTTGTCAGCACCGGGGCTGCAAGGCGCAGCTGTCCCACAGGCGGTTGTGCAAATGGAAGGCCTAGTGAAGAGGTCTTTCTCAGGGAGGTTCCACTTATGCTGGCCTAAACGCACCACCAAAAAATTCGACTCTGGCTGGATCAAACTCCGTCCCAATGACGCTGGTTCTGCCGATGGTGACAGTTGGCGTGGAATTCGCAGTTAACGCCAACCAGCTGAGACTGAGAAAGAGTACAGATAACATGACCACTCTCGTTCTCGCCCGTTTCAACCACTCAGAGTTGACCGGTTTTATGTCCTTTCAACGCCTTAGAACCATCAAAAATCATTGCCTTCTGTCCTCTCAAACAGCGAGCGGCATGAGAGATATTTTCAACCCGGTATTACATGCGACTGTCGGATGGCCGGCGGAGAATGATTGCAAGGAACCGTGTGTCGTGACATCTGAGGAATAACTTCCTCTGTATAGCAAAAGCCCAGACAGAGAACGATCGCAGAACTTCAGCCGAGTGAGAACAACCAAAAATATAACGAATCCAGCTGAGAATAGTAAGCGCAAGTTGTTTGGAAGAACGAAGGCGGTCATGTAAATTTATCTAAGTGGCATGTCTTTGAGAAATCTCACGGCTGACTTTCCGTGTCGACTGTGGACGAACTGTGGACATCCCGAGAGGTAATAATGTTCTGCGGCCCGCGGGATAGCCACGCGAGGGTGTCCCGAAGTCGCTGCCATTGTGTGCTATTTCCCTGCAACAACTTGCAAGGGCAGTTTTTTCCCCAAGGGATGGCGTCTTTTTCCTCGTTAAAGAAACACCGAAGGAGTCGCACACCTAAAATGGGAATACAACACGACTTCCGCCAAGGTTTCGCTTTACTTTTTTCTTTCTTGATTACGCCAACCAAGTATCGCCGGAATTACTTCTAAATAACAAAAGACTACTGTAGTGAGAACGGCTCAAGAACTTCGGCGAGGAGAAAGTGCCTAAAATCCTTCGTCCTTGGCTACATTGGACTCTGCATTGAGAAAAATTCTCAATCATCAAACAGGCGGAAGATTCAATAAATTTAACCATTTCAAATTGCCTAGCTATATTACATGGGTTCAACCTGGGTCATTGCCAAGCATCAGACTGGATACTCGATACATTTCAGTTTGTCCATAACAAAAACATTTCGGCGTCCCGCTCAGCGGTGAAGAGCGTCAGCGCTATTCTGGAAGAACAAGATTTCATCGGGTCGAAAGTCGTCGGGCGTCAGCGTAGTGTTTTCACCATTGAGTTCCAATAAAATCTACAGTTTCGTGTTCACCAAATCTTGTCAGTTTGTATGCAGCATCCGGGATAGGTTTCTGCTTACCTGATTATCAGTCGTATATTGCTGCCAATTTGGACCTGCAAGCAAAGAAAGATTTTTGTTCACGGTAAGTTTCAGTTCGAGGGTCTCGCGACAGAACTAGACATAGTTCGGAGCATGCACGTACGTCTTGAGCCGCGGCCGTCATTTGGAGTCAAAGTCGTCACGAAGGAGAGCCAGTAGTCCTGGATGTTAGTGCTTAGTGCCTGTGCGGCGGGCGTCTTGAAGTTATTGATAGCCCCGCCGAAGACATAGTTAATTTCAGAGGAGTGCGCGACTAGTGTTCACAATAGAAGTTAGCTATATCACAAAAAATACAGTAAAGAAAGGCAGAACGCACCGCCGAGAGAACCTGGAGCGGGAGGAGCGGGGAGCACGGCGGAGATTACTTGGGCCGGGACGACAGCATCGGGGTCTGTGAAAAGGTAGGCGAAAATGTTGACCCCTGCTGCGCTGGCGTCTTGCGTGAAGGTCCGCCTAGCGGTTTGGAAGAGGAAATCACCGTCTGTAAAGACAGTGGTCAATAAAGACAGATCCTCATGCACTGTCTTCAATGCTATAGCTTACCAACTGCAGCGAAGCGCTTGAACTCGCCGTTCAGGCCGAATGTGTCATTTCCAGTCCCGAAGGGCGAACCAAGGGCGGGAGTGTCCGGATACAGTTTCTCGATCTGCTGCACCGTCTCCCCCAAGAAGAGGGGCTTACAATCTCCGATGGCGTTGTCGTATTCATGAAGAGTTCGGTAATCTGATCTGGGGAGTCCGTGCCCTGCGGCGTGAACAATGTACCCTCGTCGAGGTTCGACCCGATGAGCGTCGGCAGGCCCGCTTGCAGCGTGAGCAACGACGGCCTGTCCGGGAGCAGGCCCCCAGCCCCGTCGATGACAGGCACGAAGGATGTGCTGTTACCGAAAATACCTGCGGTCGTGAGCGCCGTCAGAAGGGAGGAAGAGGAGGCGGCGCGGAGGCAGTCGAATGTATCGTTTGACCCCACGGCTGGGGCGCAGACGGGCACGGCGGCGACGAAATTCTGCCACGCCGCCTCGTTGCGCTCCGGACCGAATGTCGGGTTGGTGGCGGTGGACTCGAGAATCTGGAGAGTTGTCAGGTGAGACGATCAAGAAATAACATTGCGACATGGAACTCACAGCTGCGCGGGCGAGTTGGCGGATTCGTGTCTCAAAAAGGTGGATGTTGATGGATATAGCCCCAGCGCTTTGTCCTATGATGGTCACCTGTCATAGTAATGAGAGTCTGGCCAGCTTTGAGTGCTATGCGCAGCATACTTTAGATCTGTCACCACCAAACCTCGCGATGTTGGCTTGGATCCACTCCAGAGCAACCAACTGGTCTTGGAGGCCTAAGTTCGTAATGTTACGCTGACCTGCCTCGATACCCTGAGGGAAGCCAAGTGGGCCTACACGGTAATTAATGCTCGCAAAAATGACGGGTGTGCCCTGGAACACGATCAGTACCTGTCACGTAAAGAGAGAGTGAACGACATACTCTGGCAACACTGCGCGCGACGATCTCGGTACCGTTGTACAGGGAAGATGCGCCCACTGGCATACGTCACTGTCAATTGGATATATGGATAGTTTCTGCTTGGCACATACTGACGAAACCACCTATAGGATGTTAATCAACGACGAGCGACCTTTTAAATATTGATGAACGTACCTCCATAGATCCATACCATTACTGGCAGATTAGCTGTCTGTGTAGTCCCTGCTGGGCGGAATACATTTAAATTCAAGCAGTCTTCTGATACCTGACTTGCTGGCAAAGCCTAGACATTTGAACATAAAAATAAAAAATACGGGACATGGAGCAAAGTAAATGCGTGTCGCACATTTTGCAAGCACGCAGCGCCAAATTTCGAAGCGTCGAATGTTGGCGCATTGATAGTGGTGGTGAGTACGGGAGACGTGAGACGCATTTGTGCTACAGGAGGTTGGGCAAACGGGATGCCTAGCGAGGTGTTAGTGAGATAAGTTCCACATCAGGTAGCCAGACCCTACCTCCGAAAAATTCGACTCTGGCTGGGTCAAATTCCGTTCCTATAACATTAGTCCTTCCGATAGTAACAGTTGGCGCGCCATTCGCAGCTGATGTTAGCAAGCTAAGACCAAGAAAGAGTACAGATAGCATAATTGCACCTTTGACTCTGAGCTTTCTCGACGAGAGCTGGGGGGTTTTATGTACTTTCGACGCCTTGGAAATAAAATAGAATCATCAAGAATTATTGCCTTCTATCCTCTCAAACCGCGAGCGGCATGAGAGGCGTTCCCAAGCCGGTGTTACATGCGACAAACGAGCTATCGGTTGACCGGCAGAGAATGATCGCAAGGAACCGTGCGTCGTGACATCTGAGGAATTACTTCCTCTGAATAGCAATAGACCGGCGAGCGAACGATGAAAGAACTTCAGCCGAGTGAAAATAGCCATAAATACAACGAAATCATCGGAGGATAGTAGGCACAGTATGTTGATTGGAAGGACGATGCCGTTCATGCAACCTCGTCCGAGTAGTATGACTGTGAGGAATCCCACGAATGACTTTCTCTGTGCCGATTGCGAAGGTCCCGAGGGTTTAATAATATTCTGTGGGTGTAATTCATCGATGGCCCGAAGTCGCTGTTATTGAGTTTGCCCTTGCTTTTCTTGCAGCCCGATTGTTCTCCCAAGAGATGGTGTCTTTTGAATAGTTAAAGAAGTACCAAGAATAAAGGAGTCGCACGTCTAAATTGAGCCTCCAATGAGCGCAAGGAGTGATTGATTCTAACAGAGAACAGTGTGGAAGAGTTGAAGAAGTTTAGAATGTCAAAAGGACAGAGCCCGCTGTCCATGTCGGCCCATGGTGAGTAAAACACACGTGGTCGGATATTTATTTGCCTCGCATTTACCCGAGCCTAGCGCATTCTCCGAGTCCCAGTTCCGACGGTGTTCAAATCCTTAGACAAGGTTCAGACGGGCAGAGAGGAGAAGTCGTGCAGTATTTGTGCCATCGTGATTTTCTTCGCCTCCAAGGTACGAGTTCTATGTTGCGCTCGGAATGAAAAGGATGAAAAGGGAACAAGGAAGGAAAGCGAGAAAGGAAAGCGAGACTGAGAGGATGAATGAGACAAGCGCCGGCTTTCATTCACGTTTTGCAATGACAGTCCGGCGGGGGTTTGTGGGCAAAGAATATATTTTGGTCGCCAAAGTCTCTCTTGCTTGGCGCCGCCGGCAACCCGAAGGAAGACGGCCGGCAGACCGAGCTCAAGCCGGACACAGGCGAATAGTATCATCTACGAAACAGTGTGTAAGGAAAAGAAAAGCAGAAATGAGAGAAAAAAGAAAAGGAAACAAAATAGGGACCAATTTTTTTCGAGGCGCTTCCAGCCTAAATCACAATTTCTTGAGCGCCTATTCAAGTAGATTTTACCGGTTCTTCATAGGCACCTGCTATGCAGTCTTAGAGTGCCTGCTGTTGGTTAATATCCCATTTTGGTCACCAAGAGCACGGGAGTTGGTTAAACACGAGCAAACTACCGCATGAGCGCCTTGTGGGCGCCTAATACGAGTTTAATACAAGTCACAGCGCGAGGAATGATAATGACGGTAAGCAGAATGCCCCCCATTACTTTCCAGGCGGTTATTTCTGACAGGCGTCGCCCCATAGTACGTATTTCAAAAGATTATCCATACGCTAGGCAATTGAGTCTTCGCAGAGGATGGTAATTGATTATCAAGGGATATATCACTCGCAGTTGCATCATCTGTTCACGAGAAAGGGTGCGGATATGTCAGTCGACGATACATGGTATTTGCAGGTGGTTGGGACGGATCCAGAATACCAAGGTCGAGGTGTGTTCTCTACCTTCAAACCTAATTGGATAGTACTTAAATATCGTCTATTTTTCAAGGACTCGTGTCGCTTCTGGTGCGAGACGCATTTACATATGACCCAGAGGCCACGTTCACCCTTGAAGCGGCAACGACAAAATCCCGAGATCAATACGAGCATTTAGGTTTTAAGGTAAGGCATGTCGTTAGGATTATCAAAAGTCTTGAACAGAAACTTATTCAGGCGTGAAGGACTGTATTTCCATCAAATCTGGAAAAGGTCCTACGGAGAAGCCCTTTACGACTTCACTGTTGTGGGTATTGCTTATATCAAGATAGAGCACAATCATATGAGTTATTGTTATCCCTAATTTGCCATTTAGCGCCGCACAAGAGGACGCAGAACATCTCTCATAAATTATCACACAACACGTAGCGGACAGATTGAATGCGAGACCCGCTTACTGCGTGTAGCTCCAGGTGAGCACAGAGTTATACCTCAGGCAAATGTTTTTCGAAATTCCTCGGATTGCGCGGAAAATCCCAGAATATTCGACAATTTATTGGTCGGCACCATAATCTTTACTCAGCGCTCGTCATTGACCACATACTTCTTGCATACTTCCTCACTCTTCGTTTCGACTTCGGCTTCGGTCTGATGGTAATCTGGAGTCGAGAGATTCTTGACATACGGGTGGAGGACAAAAACAGGTGAATATTTCAGTCAATCCTTGTCCACTTCGCAGAATTAAGGTAATCAGAACCGCTACTTAAATTTCACTAATCAATGACAAATCATTCTTTGCAAAGGATGGCAAGACTAGGCAAGACTTCATGTGAGTAATCGAGGCTCCATATACGTAAAGCTAATCAAAAAGTAAAAATGGACTCTCTGTATTGATTTTCATCTCGGGCTCAGGTATACGGACCGTAGAACTCTGGCAATCCGAGTCTATCACGTCTGAATCGGCAAACTATAATAGCATTCCCGGCGATCTTCCAGTGCTTTAAAGCCACGGAAAACAAGGAATTTGCCCCCCATCTTTTCTCGTTTCTTCACAGGACATAATGGCGAAGGATTCATACATCCGCGCAGCCCGACCTCGAGATTTCGAGCGCATTTGTGATGCTGGTGCCGCTAGTATGCTTGAGGACCCTGTATTGTCGTACTTCGGATGTACCACACCAGTGAGCTCGGACATATTTTGCATATCTTGTATTATCTTATCTCTGATACCTATAGGCCTCGCTTAAATCGTACATTCGTTTTACGCTGCACTCGACGTGGCAAATGGGCGGCCTGATTGACATGATGTGCGTGCCATCAACAGACCCTGAGGACGATGAAGGCGAGAAGGTGGGCGCTATCGCGATATGGCTGCCTCCACGAAAACGCATCACTTCATGGAATGTCTATACCTTACTACGATCTGGGATCTTGTCGCTTACTCAAACTTTAGGCGCCCAAAATATCATGGTCAGTTCAACTTGATATCTCATAGTTAATTGATCGCTCATGCACTTTAAATCCGACATAGCGGATGGGTTGGGAATATCCTTGCACTGCGGAGGAGTCATGGAAGGAAGGATATTTCTGCTTCCTTGATGGTCCAACTTGGTCCCACAACGATAGCTGGTATCTAAAATTAGCATTCACCTCCAAGCCGTATCAAAAGAAAGGTTCACCGCAGCTCAACTATTTTGTTTGCCAGACAATGAATAATTTATCATGTTTACAGGAATGATGTCAAAGATGATCGGAGAGAGACTATCGAAGCTCCCGGGATGTTGCTTCACGCTCGAAGTCAGCTCTCCAAAAGTTCAAAGCTACTTCCGACAATTTGACTTCGAGGTCAGCCTTGATTGTTTAATTTAATCATGAACTGCTTTATCTAATCTAAGGCTCAAAATTCACAGATCATGAACCGCTCGAGATTAGGTGCAGGATATGTGGATGAGCATGGCAATGAGAGCGCTGGTGGTAATGGCGTTGAAATCTGCTACATGATCAAGGCACGTATGTTCCAGAACCTTGGGGCGCTTAGAATACAACTGATGTTTATCATATTCTTAGAGGAGCGTAGAAGATGCAGAATTCTGGGAGAAGTAAATTTACAATACTATTTCCAACGCTTTTGCTACTAGAATTTGAGGACAGTTCGGGACGTTTGACCGGAAGGAAATTTGGAAATATTAGCTGCGACTATGCGGCGAATGAGTTATCGGAGTGTATTATTTCCACCTAAGCCTATTCTTCGGTACATCTTGCGCCGTTTTTGACACTTCCAAATGACATACGGCGTGGACTTCCAATCTTCTATTCAAGTCGTAGACGACCACATGAAAAGACACCGTCTTCAAGCTTCAAGTTGTGGCACTATGCGTAGCGCAAAGAGACATAACAGCACTTGCTCTGGGTACGTCCATTGCAGCGGTTCACGTTTTTGTAAGTCAGTCTGTGCATAGGCGGGCGGGCAAGACGTTTTGATTCCGCGCCGGCTGATCCGTTGCAGCGGTGAACCGACCATTACGTAACCGTACAACGTGAACGCGCACAGCGTTGAATCAGTCCTGACAGGCTTGTCGCAGGCCGCAACGACAAGCGACACACACCAGCACGACGGCGACGACGACTTTTTTTTCTAAAAGTCTTTTCGTTTGAATGCTCCCTGCTTTATAAATGTAAGATATTCCTGAGCTTGGATTTGCTATTGCTCAACCACTTTTAGCCAGGCGACTGGTTCATGTCGGATATTCCGCTGCGCAATCTTCAAAGACAGCACCGCGCAGCCGAGGAACCTCATATTTCCCTCTCAAACATGTCTTCTCGTACTACAGGCTCAGCGGTTGCTGCGTCACGGCGGAATCGACAGTACAGCAGTGCGAGAAAGAACGACCGGTATGCAGACGACTCAGAGGAGGAACAGGGCCTCCTGGGCTCGCAGTCGTATGAGGACCGCGAACAATTTGAGCAAGAAGGCTCGACTAGCCCAGTATGTGCAGTTTTATTTTATTTTGTCATACACCGCCAATTTTTTGCATTAGCGCACTTCTGTCCTTCCTCCAGCTACTCCGAAAGACAAGTCACGGACAACACCCTTTCACCCTCCAGGTGAGGCGAGCACACATATTCCGCAGCCGAGCGCTAATTTTTGGTCACAGAAAAGCTACAATCTCGATTTCCACCAAACACTATCAAGAATCAAAAATACAACGCGTTCACCTTCCTGCCCATTGTATTCTATGAACAATTCAAATTCTTCTTCAATCTCTACTTCCTGCTCGTGGCGCTCTCGCAGTTTATTCCTGCACTCAGGATCGGCTTCATAGTGACGTACGTCGCACCATTGGCGTTTGTGCTGTGTGTGACGATTGGCAAAGAGGCGTACGATGACTATCAGCGCTACCTGCGGGATCGAGAGGCGAATTCACAACGGTACTTGGTTTTGACGCCCCCTCAGACATCGCCCTCGCACCAAGACACAGAACAGGCATATCTAAACACACACGCCAACACCCGTGCGGTACCCTCGTCGTCGCTGCGGGTGGGTGACCTGGTTCTTCTAGAGAAAAACCAGCGCGTGCCGGCCGATTTGATTCTGCTGCACACTTCCGAAGCATCAGGGACGTGTTTCATTCGCACAGACCAGCTAGATGGAGAGACTGATTGGAAACTACGAGTGGCCGTTGCTGAAACCCAGAAAATGGACCAAGGAGATTTGGTTCACCTTGACGCAGAAATATATGGTAAGCTCATTCAGTTGGCCTTCTCAGTGCGTTCTAACCATCAAACCAGCGGATCCACCTATCAAGGATATCCACACATTTATTGGCACGTTTACGATGAACAAACCTGTCATGAATTCTTCAGATTCTTCCGTGCCGTTGCAACCGCTACCTCCTAGTGTTTCACCTCTAACTGTCGAGAACGTCCTATGGTCGAATACTGTTCTTGCAGCAGGTTCTGCTATAGGTTTTGTCATTTACACTGGAGCAGAAACTCGGGCAGTGATGAATACCAGTCACCCGGAAACAAAAGTCGGTTTACTAGATTTGGAAATTAATAGGCTGGCCAAGGTGAGTCTTTCCTCTCATACTTGATCGACGCGAAATTGATTTCGTCACCCAGATTCTTTGTGCAGTCACATTTGCCCTGTCCGTCGTTCTTGTAGCCTTGAACGGATTCCGAGGGCAATGGTATATCTATATTTTCCGTTTCCTTATCCTCTTCTCCTCCATTATCCCGATCAGGTCCGTATTCTTTCTCTGGCAACTAAGTCGTATATGGTGCTAATACGTTACGCTTCTTGCTAGTCTTCGGGTCAATCTCGATATGGGAAAGACGGTTTATGCCCACCAAATTGAGAACGATCATCAGATTCCAAACACCATCGTGCGAACGAGCACCTTGCCCGAAGAGCTAGGTCGTATCACCTACCTGCTCACAGACAAGACTGGTACTTTGACTCAGAATGGTGCGTGTTATGGTCATGGCCGGTTGTTCTTTTGCGTACTGAGCCTGTTCTATTTTAGAGATGGAGATGAAGAAGTTGCACATGGGCACAATGTCTTATGGTTCGGATTCGATGGATGAGATCGCGCATCAACTGGCGTTGTCATTTGGGGCTACGGGCGAGCATGGGCACCTCAGGCAAGGATCCCTTGCCACAGGCGCACAGTTGGCTACACGAGGACGGAGGGATATGTCTTCGAGGGTCCGAGATGTCGTCTTGAGTTTGGCTTTATGTCATAACGTGTGTGATTTGTCTTTTACTTTTCTCGACCACTAACATTCTGTTAAGGTTACCCCAGTCACCAACGATGATGGCACAGTAACATACCAAGCATCGTCCCCCGATGAAGTGGCCATCGTCACATGGACAGCTTCCGTCGGCCTCACCCTCACATTCCGCGATCGCACACGGATGACGCTGACGACACCAACCGGGTCCGACCTGCACTTCGACATCCTCGAGATTTTCCCCTTCACCTCCGAGAGCAAGCGCATGGGCATCGTCGTCCGCGACACGCAGACAGGCGAGATCACGTTCCTGCAAAAGGGCGCCGACGTCGTGATGGCGCGCATCGTGCAGCGCAACGACTGGCTCGAGGAGGAGACGGCGAACATGGCGCGCGAGGGCCTCCGCACCCTCGTCATGGCGCGTAAACGCCTCTCCGGTGCGCTCTACAACGAGTTCAAGGCCGCGTACCACGCGGCGTCGATCAGCCTCGACGGGCGCAATGAGGCGATGGCGGGGGTGGTGGGCAAGTACCTGGAGCGTGACTTGGAGCTGCTTGGGCTGACGGGTGTGGAGGATAAGCTGCAGGACGATGTGAAGGGCACGCTGGAGCTGCTGCGGAATGCGGGGATCAGGATTTGGATGTTGACGGGGGATAAGGTGGAGACGGCGCGGTGTATTGCGATCTCGACGAAGCTTGTGGCGAGGGGGCAGTATATCCATGAGATGTCCAAACGTGCGTGATCTTATTTCTCCGTCTATTTTCTCTTCAGTGCTCATGATCTTGGTACTACGTTCAGTGAAGACCTCAGACGAGATTCGCGATCAGCTTGACTTCTTGCAAAATAAGTTGGATTGCTGTCTTGTCATCGACGGCGATTCCCTCCAGGTATGATTCATGGTTTTTATTTATTTATGATTTGCAATATTTCTTCTGACACTCTGCCATTATGCATAGCTATGCCTAAATTTATTCAAAAATGAGTTCATTGAGATCGCAACAAAACTGTCTGCCGTGGTCGCCTGTCGTTGCTCACCCACGCAGAAGGCAGACGTCGCTCGGCTGATTCGTGCTGCTACACACAAACGAGTTTGTTGCATCGGCGATGGTGGTAACGACGTGAGCATGATCCAAGCTGCAGACGTCGGTGGGTCCCTGATTTTTCTCATTTCGTCTTGAATTACTACTGACACTACTCACTTAGGTGTTGGTATCGTTGGCAAAGAGGGCAGACAGGCATCGCTAGCCGCCGATTTCTCCGTCACCCAATTTTCGCATCTGACGAAATTGCTCCTCTGGCACGGACGCAACTCGTACCGCCGTTCCGCGAAGCTGGCCCAGTTTGTCATCCATCGTGGCCTGATCATCTCCGTCATGCAGGCCGTGTTTTCGGCGATATTCTACTTTGCGCCTATTGCGCTGTATCAGGGCTGGTTGATGGCCGGGTACGCGACGATATACACAATGGCACCGGTGTTCTCGCTCGTCCTGGATAGGGATGTCAGCGAGGATCTAGCGCTACTGTACCCGGAGTTGTATAAGGAGTTGACGAAGGTTTGTTCTGATAAGACTTTCATCTTTTGCTGTGAGTGTTGAATTTGCCTTGCAGGGCCGGGCGCTCTCGTACAAGACATTCTTCCAATGGTTCATGATCAGTCTCTATCAAGGTAGGGCATCCTTTCAGCGCTCATTAGCCTGTACTCATAACACCTCCGCTATAGGTGCTGCGATCATGATCATGTCCCTCGTGCTTTTCGAGAACGAGTTCCTGCATATTGTATCCATTTCATTCACTGCCCTAATCCTTAATGAACTTATCATGGTGGCCTTGGAAATCACTACATGGTATGTTTCCACTCTCCTTCTTCCGAAAGCCATTTTAACTTTGTGAATATAGGCATATCTATATGGTCATTTCTGAGGTCGTTACATTATTTTTCTACGTTATCAGTATCGCTTTTCTTCCGGCTTATTTTGGTGAGTCTTGTCATTATCAGTCAATTCACAAGACTAAATTCGGTTTGCAGATCTTTCATTCGTCGTCACATATACCTTTGCATGGAAAGTCGCTGCCATTGTCGCTATCAGCGCTCTACCACTTTATGTCTTTAAACTCGTCAAGAGAAAGGTGGCACCTGCGGCATCCAGTAAATTATTGTAGTTGGGACTCTGCATGTATATTACGCATATGTTTTGAGATTTAGGTTATGTAGAACTGGACCTGGTTGGATTTTCATGCGTTCAGAAAGCCTCACAAGTGCATCTTATCTTATCGTCCGTTCTAATTGACGGAACGTTTATCGGCCGCGGCTTTATTTGGACTTGCCAAAACAAGCGCGCAGTCATCCTCCTGCCTCTCCACCTCCACATCCTTTCATCCTTCACAGATTGCTGGTACTTGCTCTCTTCTCACATCTTTATGGAAACGGAAACGTGATATCTAAGTGCACGCCAATAATACGAGTCCGTGAGTCTCCTGGTTGGATTGGACAGAGCAACTTTTCACCGTGATGTAGCTCGAACACGAATTACGCTGCTTATGACCAACCGGACGATTCTCAACCCCAAACGCGCCCAATATCATCAGCAGTAAGGAAGCTACAAAATGTCAACTGCAATAGGTGTGGAGACTGCCTTGCTGACATTGGCGAGGTACATAGTCGCACAAATCTCTACTTCGACCGCTGATATACGGACCGCGAACAGGTTCTCGTTCTTCTTCGCATGTCGGAAGTTTCTCCTACGTACGATATATTCCGACCTACGGAGTCTCTCCTCAACCGCCGCTCCGGGAACGCCAACACCGTCACGTCGGCCCAGCATGCCAGTCGACCTCGCTGCACTTAACTTCGAGAGCGAAGACGTGGAGCTCGAAACCCTTCCCCCACCTACCACGCATACGCCGAAGTCTGCCAAGTTTTCGATAGAGGATACATCGTACTTGCATACCGCTGTAGCACGCGTCATCTTTTCGTGGTGTTTCGCGGAGGGCTGCATGATGTTTGCGTTGCTTATGCTGCAGGGAGTGGGGGTGTTCTCTTCGAAGTGAGTACAAATCCCGTATTTCAGCACAACCGGTTAGTTGACTATTCAAAGTACACGCCTGTTGAACTGGCGCATATCATTATTTCTCCTTATGTCCGCTGTTCTCGTCGTCATCCCACTTTCCGTCAGCTTATTGCTCGCAATCAGTGAGTCCTCGTCGGGTGGATATATGCGCCAGTATACCGACGCTTTCCAGGTAGTTCTTCTTCGCGGTCTTTCTTGGGACCAAGGATCTTTTTCAGTCTGATCCTCGTGGCCCTGTACCTCTTTGCACTTTCACACATCCCCATTCCGCCCTCTCTTACGCCTTCAGACACGATAACCGCCGCACTGTCGCGTCTCATAGTACTCGGGACCATAATTCTGGGGTTATTGTCGGGTTTCGGAGCTATCAGTAGTTCGTGGCAGTTTCTGCCCTTCGGTTTGCGTCCGCAGTAAGTCTTGCGCTATACATGCACTCCTTGTTTTATATTTATGATTGTTGGCTATGGCTTAGAGTTGTGCCGTCAGAGCAGGACATCGAGACAGCACAATATGCCCTTACCAGCATCAGAAATGATATGAGAACTCGAAGGGCAGAAGCATCACGGAGGTCGGCCTCACCGGTATGTCTACTCTTCGTTTTGGCCTATTCATTGAATTAAAACAATGTGTAGAATCAGGCAACGTGGTTTTCTCGTGTTGGATCCTCCTTCCGAGGTTCAGACAGCCGTATGTTTATTTCCCCGCAATACGACCACTCGGCTCACGAGTTTATGCACTGCAGTAACCCTTGAAATCCAAGGGCTCGAGGCACTTGAATTTCAGATGACGCGTAACCTTGAAGCGCTGCGCGAGCGGCGCGAGGCCGCCGTATTCGCCAGCACATTTAAAGGCCGGATATTCAATATGATTGGGCGATTGTTCATGGCGTACTGTATGATACGCATCATCAGCGTGAGTGGCTTAACCATATCAACGCAGTAAAATTCCTCATCCAATCCATGTGTAGTCATTGTACAACGTACTCTTCGTATCTACGAGACAATCGTCTTCCACGACTGATCTCATCACTGACCTGCTCGCATCCCTTCTATCGCGGCTGTCGTCGGCGGAGGTCAAGACGGAGGAGCTGGCATCCTTTGCGCGACAATTGAGCTTGATGCTCGTTGGGATCATCATCTTGAGCAGCATACGGCTTGTTCTTCGCGGTGTAACTCGGGTAGGTGGTCTGGAACACAGGGATGAAAATGCACTGATTTGGCTGGTCAGGCATTGCATGTAACCAGCCGTAACCTCGCAGCGTCGCTCATGCTTCTTGTGCTCGCACAAATCATGGTACGAATTCGTTCCAATGAGACTGTTAAGGCTGTTCTGACATAACTGTGACCAACTTATTAGAGCATCTATATGCTCTCCACAATCGTCCAAATGCGTTCGTCATTCCCGCCACCTCCTCCGTCAATACCGGTAGGAAGCAGCGAAAGTGTCGCCGACACGACGAACCTGTTCTCCACCATCCCTGCATACGAGGTCTTTGGGTCTCTCTTTGACTGGGCGTTCCTGCTTGCGGCTGGCGCATCGGTGTTCGTGAGGTGGGGTGCGGAGAAGGTTAACGGGACTGGAAATATCGATTAGCCTGGCTCTAAAGGCGAACAGCTCGATCACAATAGTATTCTCATTTTCTGGTCTAAATTGACAGCCTTTGCAATGCAGCCTCTGGCACGATTTGGTTGCCCCGCCTCTCGGCGGGTTCGTTCGGTGCCTATTCATGTGTATCATTTTGCAAGTACTAGACCAGCTGAATCATATCATTCCTAGATTTTCCTGGAATGTTTCTTAGACTTGTACTACACGTTCGATCTCGAAATATGACGCCCAATTCGATACTCTAGCCTAAGCTACGTCTATCATTCCCTTGATATATCTAGGAAGTACGCTGCCAGACGCTTCTACTTACAGGCTGAGATACAGATATCATTAGTTTACACCTTCGGCGAGCGGCTCGTAAAATCTGAGAACGTATGTACACGAATATACTATGGACGCTCATGCAGATTCAATAACGCAGGAAATAATGCGGAAGGGATCACGAAATTAGAGCTGATACCCTCTGGATGAAGTGATGATGGTGTGAAGCATTGCTTAAGTTTGAAACAAGCTTGAACGCGTCAGCGGCGGTCCGGAAAGCTCCGTTCTTTCTCCGTCCACATTGATCAATCAGCTTGTCCTCAACAGGTCCTCAACCACCACGACTCCGCTAGCTCTGCTCCTCCTTCGCACATTGCTGGCACCTTGCTATATCTCAGACTTGTAGCTCTGGCCATCCATCAGTGTCCATGCAGCCAATTATGCCATTCCGCACCGACATGCGACTCCAAATCCAATTGCTCCCTGGGCGACATTTACCAAACTTTAATTCTCCAGAAATATCATAGTTGGGTGCATCCATTATGACGATTTCCCGCAAAAGGAAGACCTGTCTCCACTCGAAGTCATTCGCTACCACCACCATCCGCGCACTTGCGCCTCTATCGAGCTCCTCGGTTTCGGAAATCTGCCCTTTGACGTGGCCAATTCACTTGTCTCTACCCCTTCTCACATTCATAGCTTATGCGCAGCTTGCTATCAACAACATTGTTCGGTTTCAATTTGCTCCGTCATCGCACTCATCTTCGAAGGCATACGAAGCCTGTTCAATCATTTAACATGGGGATGAATCACGATCGGCGAATCAAGCTGCAAGTCTGCGTCCTGACATCCCGAGATGTACGCTTCTCGGGCTGAATTTTCGACATTCGCCTTCGATGTGGTGGCTTTTGATTATGGCTGATGTTTGCGAGGGTATGTTGTTGAACAGATTCCTATTGTAATCTTTGATTTCAAAGATGGCCTGCAGCTTCTCGCTATTTCTCGATGTTGAATGTGCCGTTTGCGGGCCATCTAACCTGGCCTATATAGCATCTTATCGACCGCCGCTCTGAGACCATCAGCACTGACATGTCGGCCAGCCAGTCAAACCCGCCATGCCGAACTTCAGGGAATGGGGTTTTTTCTTCCAGGTAGGCACACATTCTGTCTTGGTGTATACGGATTGTTGATGTTTATTTGAAGTCCGACAATGCACGTACATTCGATTCCTGGTATGTATCTACACAAACTGGAGCTAATAGACTAGACAGACGATATGAAGCGGAGGCACGAAAAAGAGTCAGCTACATATCGCTCTACGATCTGTAAGTAATAAATAAAAAAAACCCATTCCGTTTTCTGTACCACAGCTCATGTTCCTTCCCAAGTCCAACGAATTTCCACCCATGGAACCCCTGTCGATACTCGACGCCTTTTCCACCGATACCCGTCCGCGAATCTAAATCGGCGATTCCACAAGAATAACCGCATCTTCTGGTTCCGCCTCGTCCAACGAGCGATCGCCACCAGCGCCTCGAGTCTCCGCGTCCGTGTGCTCCGAGCGCGTTGGTGGCCCAACGTCGATGGCCAGATGCTGAACATCCCATTCGTCGCTGAGGCTGGTCTCGTTCCCGGCGGCCTGTTGCGGCACGACACCTTCGGGGTCCGCGACGCTGGGCGATGGCGCTGGGTGAGGAACTGATGACGGTATAACCACATCTTCCGGTCCCTCCTCGTCCAACGAGCATTCGCCACCAGCGCCTGGTGCCTCTGCTTCTACGTGCTGCGAGCTCGTTGGCGGCCCAACGTCGATGGCCAAATGGAGCGCATCAGGGTGAAGATCCACTGCGTCGCTGAGGCTGGTCTCGTTCCCTGCGGCCTGCTGTGGCGCTACACCATCGGGATCCGCGGTGCTGGGCGATGGCGGTGGCGGAGGAACTGATAAGGGATCTTCCCCTGTGGCAGTGTGGTTATCACCCGAAGGACGCGTTTCGTCAGGCTCGTTGGACGAAGGTCGCCAATATGGGAGAAGGTAATCGTTGATCGTACGAGCGCCTTCAGTTGAGGCCTCAGGATGATGTGGGATGGTAGCATCTGGAGGTCCCTCCGCAGCAGAAATGGGACCTATATGAGGAAATAATATTGAAATCGACTATGTAAAATGAAAAGAGATGATCACACCTTGTCCAGTGATGCGAGGGTCAGAAAGATGTTCGAAGATTTTATTCCACCACTCGTTAGAAAATCTCTCCAATCCAAAGTCAACCCTCTTTCGGAACCGTTTCTCAAGGAGATCATTCTTTCGGCCAGATGTCCGCGTCTTGTGCAAAGCATCGAGCAATGACCTGAGTGCCTGCCCAAAATGGCTGTCCTGGTTCCCTAAAATTTTCCGAGGTGTCGACCAGTCCAATAGATTCCATGAGAATATCGAGGTGAGGTAAAATAAGATGTCCAATGATGCATTCTGGGAAATTGATGATGTGTTGGACCGTGCGTTAAAATGGTCGGTTATAAACTGCACAAGCTGGGTAAGCTGATCATCAATATCCCGTAGTGTATCTTGTTTAGTCAGGGTTTCTATCTGCGCCCATTCCAAATACTCATCAGTTCGAGATGCCAAAGTATCAAGCACCTCAGCCATCTCTGGGTGTGCAAGAATGGACTCTATTGTCTGATCCCGGGAAGAACGATGGGAAGCAGCCAACTGGAATATTGTGGTGAGAATATTTGCCGTATTTAGATATCGTTGACCTAATGGTATAATGATTAACATGCAGTAAACAGGACATCTGCGGTAATTTCCTACCAGGTGCGAGATGTTCATCGGATAATATAGTGTATACCGTAGACCTCTCAGCAATGGCAGGAATAGGGATAGATTGGGAACCAATGGTAATGGCAGGTGTCAATGGTGAAATATTGCCAATGAGATGTATTACCCGCATCCACATTTCTTGGTGGTACTGAAGTAGTGCTGGTGAGGGGTGTTGATTTAAAAGTAGGCGTAGAAAAATCATGGTTTGGTCGGTACTAAATAACCGCAGTTTGACCTTTAGGCGCCCAATGTACCAGAGAAGGTAATCTTCCTTTAGTTGATTAAAATTATAAATCCCACCATGAAGGAGAAGATTTGACATAGAGCAAGACTTGGGAAGCATCGAATGAATGGCTTCAAAGTAATTGTTATGACGGTCTCTGCGTTCACAATAGTCAGTAGATATCCATATAGATTCAGCTAGTTCATTGAAACAATAAACTAAGGCAGCGAGAAATGAGTCTGTATGTTTGAAGCCCGGTGCCTGCTGTGCTACCTTGACCAAATATCGAGTCGCATCACTGAGAGGGAAGGTGTCTTCCCAGTGGGCTCGGTGGTGATAAAGATCGGGATCATGATCAACTATGCGATGAGAACATGCATCGCGCAGAGAAAGCCATTCTCGGTCAAGGGTAGGCCAAGTGCGTTGATTCCACATCTTGCGTACAGATGGTACCAAATGATCTGCAATGAGTAAGGAACGATTTTTTATTCTCAAACCCCGGTGCCTATTCTTATTAGGCGAGCTCATATCATAGAAGAGCTCCGGAGAGGGAATGATATGGAAAATTGCACGAAGGGCAATCCCAAATAGGGTTCGGAATGCATGAGACTGGGGAGATTTGAATGGACATGGAGTTGGTACTGATTTCCGAGGATACAGCCCACAAAAGAAAGAAAGGCCCTGGAGTGACGGAAGAATTGTAGTCGCTGCGAGGAACAGCAGTGTCAGTCCAACAATAATAGAGACAGGCATCATGAGCTTCGTTCCAAGGGGCAAGGAGAAATCAATCAATCCAGCCAGGAAGAGGACAAGGGCGGTTTGAAGTAGTAGAGGAAGAGCTGCGAATATCTGCGGCAGATACCATGCTTCTAAGGCCTCCGACCGCATGTGTAGCATCGCCAACTTCTCTTTGCTAGAATATCCACCATATGATTGATGTTCTCGCAGCCATTGGAGAGCGATGGTGCCGACAAGAACGGTCGTGAGACTGAGGATTAAGCTGATGAACCAGAAAACATTGATCCTGATGGCAGACGGTGTTTGCGAGAATGGTATGAGTATGGATTCTGGGCTAACCGATGAGGGGAAAGGGGAAGTGTTGTTGAGTCCGCTGGCGATATGGAAGAGTAGGCCGGTCATAGCGGCATTCGGATCCGGCAGGAGGAGCTTGTAGGATTCGACGATGAACGTTGTGACGACAGCCGAGAAAAGACCCGCCTTGGCCACAGTATATGTAAGTGCTGGTGAAAAATGATCAACGAGGTATAATAGTGATAGTCGACTCACGAAGATCAACAAATTTTGGACTTCGTCTTTCCATGCGTCGCAGCGCAATGTATCCACCTCGAGTTCGGGTGTCAGGAGTGTTGTCCATGGATTACCGTCCTTTGGAGGTGCATGTTCGTATGGAGCATCGATGTCCACAGGCTTTATTCCTGGCCCAGTACCCTTGACGTGATATCAATTAGGTGCATCGATGGAACTTGAGTAAACTGACTGCTGTGGAATCCGGCAGAACATCCGCGGTGTTTGATTGGACGTTCTGGGCTTGGCTTTCGCTCATGGGTGAGATGTGTTGAGGGATGGGAAGAGAGCGAGATATCTACGTCGGCGGAGAACAGTCGGCGATACACGTTGGTACTTACATAGCACAGGTTCGAGTGACCGTCGAAATGTTTAGGATCAGTGTTGTGTGAAATCGTCAATGATTCATGTTGGCGTGCTGCAAATTAAAGTTCATGAACGATTGCTTCGCTGAGCTTCACCGCCTTAAGCACTTCAACCTCTTTGGCCAGTCCGATCTGCTCAATTCAGCCTATCTGCATCTACTAACAGCAATTGACACACCCTCTGCGTATTACTGAGTTGCAGTCTCTCGAGCCTGAAATCAACCCTCGCAAGCCGTGGTTATTCAACACGACAACCCTACCGCCAAAATCATCTCGAAACGATAGAATACTCGAAGCAACACTTTCAACGAGCCCAACAATTTAAGACGGCAGCGCAATATATAGGCGAAGCCGCAGCGTGTGCCATCCGGAGCAGCGGAGCGCGAGGTGATGTTGCAGTGCATGGAAGACGCTGATTCGGAGTCGATGGAGAGATAGGAATCGGCGGTCTGGAAGGCGCCGGATCAGGGCACTGACGGTGCCGGTATGACCAATACATCTAGAGGTCGCTCTAGCAGCGTCGGGGTTGCAGATACGAGTGCTGAAGGTGACGGAGACCGCACATTGCTGAGGGATTCCTTTGTAGTATGATCTTCGAGATTAATCTGCAGCGATTGCACAAGGCCGTGTCGAAATCAGAGAGGGTAGTCAGATGCCGGCCCATTTCCATTTGACAGGGCTAGACAAACAGATAGCAGTGAGCTTTTTCCAGATACGCCCGAATTACGATGGAGATAGATGACTACACACTTTCGGAGGATTATTTGAACGGAAGGGACCAGTTAACTTGTTCTGATCGGGATGGGCCTATCGGAGAGCATGGATATTAACTCGAAATAGCTATAACGCACCTATGCACCAGACGGATTTGAATAGAGCCCATGGATTGACAGTGCTTTACTCGCTTGTCCCAGCGAACGAATCTGAGATAAGCTCAGACGCATTGACACCTCGGTGATAGTGATAGTGATAGTGATAGATTATACACAGCATTGGCCCCTGCCAGGCCACTGTGTCCCGATTCCCGAAGATTATCCCGATACATGCCAGCTACGTATCTTCGCCTCCGGACCCAGAGCACATTGATCATACAGAGATGTCCCTCCAGCTCTTTGCCTAGACGTCCATATGACCCCCATACCCAAGGTAATTAAGAAACCATTCCCGTACCACCTGTACTTGTTGAAGTAGATACTACACGGTCTCTCTCTTTTACTTACTGATTTCCTTACCCCGTTTATCCTCTATGTTTCCTATTCCGGCGATGCACATGCGCGCCATATACTCCACCATATTTCACTTCATGATATCTTGGGGACCATGGAACGTGCACACCATGCTCGTTCCGTTATCCCCCGTAATACTTATACCTTTGATTATTCGTACATACACCTCATCTGTCACCACATCCGTGTCTGACATTTGAGGTATGCTCGTTATATTACCTTTGCCTTACATATGTCGCTGACTACCTTACTCTTAGTATTTTACTTCGTCTTTCAGGTAGTTAGCCCAATATCATCTGTCACCACATCCGTGTCTGACATTTGAGTATTTTACTTCGTCTTTCAGGTTATGGGCCCCGCCTTTTTCTGAATTCACGAACAGACACACAAACGGCAGATCATACGATTTTACAAACACTACGTGCAATGACTTCGCATACCACAAACACACCCCCTATCCTACCAGATGCGCAGAAGTTTGACGGCTTGAACTGGCCCTCCTGGAGCCGATGGATTCTGACTACAGCGAGGATCCGAAGCGTGGAGAAATACCTCGACGGTACAATCTCCAAACCAGAGGAAACTAGCCCTACCCCTACCATTACCACGTACCTACCGTGGAGGAATCTGAAGCCGCCACCACAACTACAGCTCCTGAATCAACCCCATGGTACTCCTTGACCCCATCGTTGGACGAGTGGACCGTCCGTGATGCATGGGCGATGGGATTACTTTTGTACAACTGTGCAAACCCGGTTGGATTGGGCATGTCATCCGACGGAACAGCCGCTGAAGCGTGGAAATCACTCAAGGACTTATATGGCATACAATCAACCCTATACGCCGTAAACGCACAACGAGAACTCCGGAATACAATGCTCAAAGAGGGTGAAGATCTTGTCGCACACATAGCAAACCTCCGAACCAAGTGGTCGACTGCGAACGATGTTGGTGCAAATATTACTGACAAAGATTTCATTATAATCTTGCTCGCCTCCCTTCCTTCCTCCTGGGATACCATCGTCGCCACGCTCTATGACACCCCTACATCAATGGAGCTCGTATCAAAGTTGAATTTCCACTGGGCTCGCATTGGGAGAAACATACCAAATGCAGCTGGAGGGATCACAGCGCTCGCCACAAACACCAAGACCACGAAGTCGAAGTCAGTACTTCAGTGCAAAAACTGCCACCGCAGAGGTCACATCGACGAAGACTGTTACTGGGAAGGAGGAGGAAAGGAAGGCCAATTCCCTCCCCACTTCCGTAAGAAGGTCGCGGTAAACACCCCCACTGCACCCACTACTGCCGTGCTTGCAACCACAGAGCAGAAACCAGTCGTTGAGAACTCGTACAAGGTCCTCATGGCAGATACGATGCACGCAAACGAACCCGTGGTGGTATCCGACGCAGCTTTCCTTGCCGCATCTGTGGCTGATGTCGCCGAAACTATCTCCTACGCCGATTCCGGTGCAAGCGACCACTGCTTTGTTAACCGATCAGACTTTGGCGCGGATTATGTTGCATTCGACACACCGCGAGAGGGACAATCTGCGAGTAAGGGAGGGAAATTCCGAATCCTTGGGCAAGGCTCGGTTACGAAAATCATCGAATCACCAGGACTGAATACACGTACCACCCTAACACTGAATTCTGTCCTTCATACGCCCGACCTCACTGCCAATTTGATTTCTGTCGGCCGTTTTGATATTGCAGGATTCTCAGTAACCTTCGGGAATGCGCGCGCAACGTTCGTAGATCCTAGCGGAACAGCGTTCATGGCTGGTGAACGATTGGGATCGATGTATAAACTGACACTCACCGATCCGGTTCACGCCATGGCTGCGAAATCTCATGAGAAACCGGTGAACCTTGAAGTCTGGCACCGTCGATTTGGGCACGCTAGCGTATCCACCATCCGCACCTTGGCGAAGCAAGGCCTACTCGCAGGACTACAAGTCAACGGGGACATTGACGAGAAGGGTACCTGTGAAGACTGCATCTACGGGAAGCATGCTGCACGCCCATACGACGAGGTATTCGAAAAGGAGGTGGAGGTCAACGAACGCGCACATATGGATATCTTCGTGATGCAGAACACACCCTCATTTGGTGGTGCGACTTATATGATGCTCGTCGTCGATGGCGCGTCCTCTGTGAAGCACGGATACTTCCTCACCCACAAATCGGCGGACGTCACACTCCAGGCCCTCAAGGACTACGTCGCGGAGGCCGAAACCCAGACGGGAAGGAAGCTGAAACGAATCCGCGTGGACATGGGACGAGAGTGGCGGAACGAGAAGTGGGATGCGTTCCTGCGGGAGAAGGGCATTGTGATGGAATCGGGCGCCCCCCACCTGTAGCTGCTAATATTATACATGAAATCTGGGTAGTTACCCAAAGGTGAGCATTTATCCCTGGTGGTAGTTACCCAGAGGGGTCTTCAGAGCACGGGATTGGCTAGTTCTTGTAGGGGGGCCGGGAGGGTGGATCAGTGGCTTATGATGGAGCGGGTGATGGTATTTAATGCCGTGCATGCCGTGGGGGGTGGCGGGATGGGTCCCGACGGTCAGGGCACCGTGGATGAGGGCGGGCGCTGGGCGGGCGCTGGGGGCGCAGCCTAACATACGTAAACAACGTCGGATTTGATGCTCGGGGGCCGCGCTCGCTGTAGGGCGGCGTCGGGGGCGTTTTCGAGCGGGAAAAAAAGGCGGTATGTATATAAATAATCTACGGACCTAATGCACCTGTTTCCCCGCGTCGGGGAGGGCGGGAAGGGGTGGATTCAGCAGGGGGCTTATGGATGACGTCCTATATTTAGCACGCAATATCTAATTTTGGACATTCTCGGCTACATTACACGGGCGTCTACTCGCGTTTTCCGTCGCTTTTCCTTATTTCCATTGGTTCTGCTTTGAATATAGCATTTATTTCATAAATATACATTACATTGAATATATAATATCTATAGGGAATACCGAGGAGGGTAGAGCGAGGACGAGGAAACGCTCGTCCTCGCTGCCCTGCCCTGCTACTTCATGCTCGCCGCTCGCTGTTCGTTGTACTGGCCAGCCTCCCCCTCCTCAGCGGTCTGTCGTCGTCCTCGCTGGCCATCCGTGGTGTTTGCTGGCCGTGTTTCGTGTTCGCCGGCTGTCGTTCGTGCTCGCTGCCCGTCCGTCTTGCTTGCTGGCCGCCGTTCGTGCTCGCTGCGCCCGATCCGTAGCACGTGCTGGCCGCCGTTCCTGCTCGCTGCCCGTCCGTCGTGGTCGCTGGCCGCCGTTCGTGCTCGCTGCTGCGCCCGTCCGTAGTATGCGCTGGCTGCCGTTCATGCTCGCTGCCGTCCGTCGTGCTGGCTGGCCGTCCTGATGCTCGCTAGACGCCGTTCGCGCTCGTTGGCCGCGTTTCGTGCTCACTGGCCATCCGTCGAGCTGGCTGGCCGTCGCCGTGCTCGCTGGCCGCCCGCCTAGCGCGTCGACGGTGGATGTCGATGGTGGTATGCGGATGCGAAGCGCGGGTGACGGGGTGGTTAGAGCCAGCCCATCCCTCATTGGAGGGGGGGTCGCACGGCATCTGGAAGTTGGTGGTGGTGGATAGGAGGTGGGAGGGGTGGCGACCAGCGAAACGGCGGGGGCAAAACTCACCCCTACCCGCTCGCTCTGCGCGCCTGCACTCACTCGCCCCTCGTTCGCACCCGCTGCCTCTCACATCCACCAGCCCGCTCCCTGGTCCTCACTCGCTGGCCGCTGCCCTCCTCGCTGGCCGCCGCGCTTGCTGGCCGCGATGCTCGCCGGTCGTCCGTCCGTCGGTAGGGATGGACGCAGTGGGGGCGTCAGCGAGGCACGCGCGTCGCGGTGGGCATTGTCGAGCCGGCCCACATCCCTTGTTGGAGGGGAGGGGCACACGGCGGGCGTCGTCGTCGTCGGCGGGCCAGGGGCCGGCTCACATCCCTCGTTGGAGGGGAGGAGCACGCGGCGGTGGGTGGTGGTCCAGACGGTGGGTAGTGGACAACGTGGGTGGGTAGTGGGCGTCGATGTGACGAGGGAGGTGGTGGATGGATGAGTGCTAGGTACGGATATCAACCAAATGTTGGTTGATTTCGAATTGAAGCGGAGTTGTAAAGCGCCGGCATTGTGTTGCCGGTGCTTTCACCATCGTCGAGGACGTCGTTTACGATGTCCGTAGGCCTTCATATCGCTTGTTTAACATGTATATTAGTAACTAGTCAGTAGTGCGACCCTACATAAAAATTTGGGCTGAGAATAATGCCTTGGCACTTCATTTTCTTCCGTTTTAATAACTGCGTGGTGATTCACGGATCCACACTCAAACTCTTCCAATGAAGATAATTTTTTTGGAGCAGATCTTCATTAGTTACTTGGCTATAAATTATGCCAATTAATAATGGATAATGTATATAACATTTTCAGATAGTTTTCTGAATGAGAAATAAATTTTATGCACCCTCCCATAGATTCCATTGGAAAGCGGTCAAATATGTGTTAGATTTCTTAATTGCATCTTGGCTCAAAGTGAGCCATGTCAATATTGTCGTTTCTATAGGCCGGAGTACATTGAAACGTAAATAAATTGATACTATATAGTAACTAGATACTTAGTTTTACTTATATACTTCGAATTGAGGTCGTCCGAGACGCCGTGAACGACGAGCATGAAGTTGGAAGGACACGGGCCGGATGATCCAGCCAATCGGGTAGGTCGCGGGAATCGCCGGCCAAAGCGATCAACCATGTTGAACATGGTTGATCTTCCTTCTTTACCACCACCTGCTCCTCGCCGCGTCCCTCTCGCCGCGTCCCTCCTCCACTGTCCACCGCTCTGCCGTCTCCACCGCCGTGCGCCCCTCCCCTCCAACGAGGGATGTGGGCCGGCTCTGCCGAACAACCCGCCCGCATCGACCAACGAGCACCCGCCATACCTGCCCCAGCCGTGTGCCTCTCCCCTCCAACGAGGGATGTAGGCCGGCTCTTCGCTGCGTTAGCACGGGTCTATGTACGAGCGGACGCGTAGAGCGCGGATGCTCGCCCCCCGCCCTCCTCTCCCCTGCTGGTGTTCTTCTCTCGACATCACGAACGAATGCCGAACGACCGACCGGACGCACGCAGGGAAGACGGCACGGGGGGACAGGTACGGTGCAGGCACGAGTCGGTGAGTGGAGGCGTGTGGCGGCGGGTGCCGGCAGGAGTGTGGCTACGGCCGCCATCGACAGTGAGACCACAACCAGCTGCCCTCCTTCCACCAGCAGCCCTCCTTCCACCAGCTGCCCTCCTTCCACCTTCCACCCTCCCAACCACGCCCTCGACGCATGCCCCTCGCCTCTCACAGGCAACTTAAACCGGCACCGTTCCCACCCCGTCACCCGCGCTTCGCATCCGCATACCGCCATCGACATCCACCGTCGACGCGCTCGGCGGACGGCCAGCCAGGACGAACGGTGGCCAGCTAACACGGCGGACGGCCAGCGAGCACGAATGGCGGCCAGCGACAGTGAGCACGACACGCGGCCAGCGAGCGCGAACGGCGGATGGCGAGCACCACGACGGCCAGCCCGCACGACGGATGGCCAGCCCGCACGAAACGCGGCTAGCGAGCACCAGGACGGCCAGCAAGCACGAACGGCGGCCAGCCATCACGACGGACGGCAGCGAGCATGAACGGCGGTCAGCGCGTACTACGGACGGGCGCAGCGAGTACGAACGGCGGGCAGCGAGCACGAACGGCCGGCAGCGAGCACGAACGACAGCCAGCGAGCACGAACGACAGCCAGCGAGCACGAACGGCGGCCAGCGGGCACAACGGATGGCCAGCGAGCACGAAACGCGGCCAGCGAACACCACGGACGGCCAGCGAGGACGACCGACGGTCAGCGAGCACCACGGACGGAGAGGGCGACGACCGACCGCTGAGGAGGGGGAGGCTGGCCAGTACGACGAACAGCGAGTGGCGAGCATGAAGGAGCAGGGCAGGGCAGCGAGGACGAGGACGAGGAAACGCTCGTCCTCGCTCTGCCCTCCTGTGTATTTCCCTTAGATATCATGTATTCATTGTAGTAGTGGTATAATTTATGAAATAAATGTTATATTTCAATTAAAATGCGGGAGAAATGAGGAAAAACAACGGAAAACGCGAGCAGGCGCCCGCGCTACGTAGCTGAATAAATCTAAAATTAGATATTTCCCGCTAAATATAGAGCGTCATCCATAAGCCCCCTGCTGAATCCACCCCTTCCCGCCCTCCCCGACGCGGGGAAACAGGTGCATTAGGTCCGTAGATTATTTATATACATACCGCCTTTTTTTCCCGCTCGAAAACGCCCCCGACGCCGCCCTACAGCGAGCGCGGCCCCCCGAGCATCAAATCCGACGTTGTTTACGTATGTTAGGCTGCGCCCCCAGCGCCCGCCCAGCGCCCGCCCTCATCCACGGTGCCCTGACCGTCGGAACCCATCCCGCCACCCCCCACGGCATGCACGGCATTAAATACCATCACCCGCTCCATCATAAGCCACTGATCCACCCTCCCGGCCCCCCTACAAGAACTAGCCAATCCCGTGCTCTGAAGACCCCTCTGGGTAACTACCACCAGGGATAAATGCTCACCTTTGGGTAACTACCCAAATTGATATAGAAATATAGCGCTCATGGCTGCGCCCCCTACGCTCACGGACAGAACGGCGTGGCTGAACGAGGGATTCGAACAGTGATTGAGCGTGTTCGCTGCATGCTTGCAGACTCCGGGCTCCCTAAGGGACTGTGGGCCGAAGCCGCGGCCACCGCCATATACCTCGACAATTTCATCCCTTCTGCTCGTCGACCGGGCGTCGTTCCATGGGAGATGTGGACAGGCAAGCGACAGGACGTCTCACACCTACGCCCCTTCGGATGTACTGCGTACGCCAAGATCGCGCCAGAAATAGATCAGTCGAAGTTACTTCCTCGATCAATCAAATACGTCATGCTAGGTTATTTCGGAAGAAGCGCCTACAAACTCTACGACCCTGCAAAGCAAGCTATAATTAAATGCCGCGATGTCATCTTTGAGGAAGGTCAAGGCCATCAGACATCCTCGACGAACTTCGACGACGTGCTCATTGAGGACGCCCCTGCAATCCAACCGGCGCCGCTGTCAACGTCGAACACTGGCGTACTCAGGCCGAGCATGCAGAATATCGTGGCTGCACGTCCGCGGACGACGGATCCCCCCTTACATCCCACGCAGTCAGAAACGCCTGATTCTGCACTTCCATCCTCACACGCTGACACGCCGCTTGCCGCTACCGACCCACCGGTTCCACAACCCCCTGCCCTACGACGCTCTGCCCGCAATGCAAAGCCCACTCGCGCTCTCGAAGCGTCTCGCGAATACGCCGATCGCGTTACGGATGCAGAGAGTAAGGGGGAAATATGGGCGCAAACCGCACATGTCCTCTCCACATCCACAGAAACCGACGCAGTCATCGCCCAACTCACGCCGGCTGATGAAGCGCCAAGTGGCTCCATCCTCGATCTTAACAGCGCTCTCGATGACCACCTCGCATATATGTCCACCCAACGCGATTCGTACATTCCGCGGAACTACAAAGAAGCTATGGAGCGCGCAGATCTATGGCAACCTGCGATGGACGCGGAACTAGCTATACTACTGGAGCGCGATGTCTTCAAGTGGGTTGAAGCACCACCAGGCGCCCATATCATCGATTGCAAGTGGGTCTATGCGAACAAATACGACGCAGAGGGAAACATCACAAAACGCAAGGCGCGCGTTGTCGTCAGAGGATTCAACCAAATCCCCGACCTCGAGTTCGACGAGACGTACGCATCCGTCGTGCGTATGGAATCTTTCCGCATAGCCGTAGCCATCGCTGCCTCTCTCGATTATGCGATCTGGGGCAAAGACATTGTTGCCGCCTATCTTTATGCCGACACTCGCTTCACTACCCATGTCCGGCCACCCCAGGGTGCTATCAAGCCTGCAGAATTGGATCCGACAAAAACCTACGTCTGGGTCCTGAACAAATCGCTTTACGGGACGATGGACGCCGGCCATAACTTCCAGCATGAAGTCGTTGGCTCCTTCGAAAGCCTTGGATATTATCGTTCGCTCGCTGATCCTTGTATCCACTCGCGAGTCGTTGACAATGTCCATACCATCACTAGCACATACACAGACGACATATTCGGTATTTCGTCTACAACTGCTGGTGGACGCACTGCCTCCGAGGAGCTTGACACATGCTTCGATACAAAGGATTTGGGGGAGCCAACCTACATCTTAGGCATCGAGATCAAACGCGACGCGAACGCCGGCACCATATCCTTATCGCAGCGGACTTTCTTTGAACGTGTGCTGGCGGAATTCGGGATGGTTGACTGCAATCCCAAGCCTACCCCTCTCCCTATCGGTATTGTCCTCAGTGAAAGCGACTGCCCGACGACTGACGAAGACAAGGCGTACATGAAGGATAAACCTTACCGCAGAGCTTTAGGAAAGGTTCACTGGGGCGCTGGTGGCACTAGACCTGATCTCGTCTACGGATCTGGTGTTCTCTCTCGATATCAGTCCAACCCTGGTCCGGCTCATTGGAAAGCATTGCTACATATGCTGGCCTACATCAAGGGCACGATCGACTACTCCATCACCTACCATCGAGGCACTCCCATCACACCAATCACTTATGTCGACGCGAGTTATGCTGATGATTTCGATACGCGACGTTCGACGGCTGGGTACGGTGTCTGGATGGCGGGTGGCCTGGTGTCCTGGAGCTCTAAGAGGCAGCCAACTGTCGCCTTATCTACGACCGAAGCCGAATACATGTCCATGACGCGCGCGGTCCAACAGGTCATTTGGATGCACTCTTTCCTCGACGAAGTCGGATTGCCTCAGGAACTCCCATTCACCATCTACGGCGACAACACTCCTGCCATTGCCCTCACGAAGAACACCAAGGGACATGCACGCGCGAAACATATCGACGTACGCTATCACTATATCCGCGAACGCGTCAGTGATGGCCACCTTCAGATCGAGCATATCCCTTCCGACAAGAACCTTGCCGACATTTTCACCAAGCAGCTTCCTCGTGTCACCCACCAGTACCTGTCCAGGGAAATCGGCCTCACTGCGTAAACTCGACGACCGATGTCGTCTGGGGGAGTGTTGAAGTAGATACTACACGGTCTCTCTCTTTTACTTACTGATTTCCTTACCCCGTTTATCCTCTATGTTTCCTATTCCGGCGATGCACATGCGCGCCATATACTCCACCATATTTCACTTCATGATATCTTGGGGACCATGGAACGTGCACACCATGCTCGTTCCGTTATCCCCCGTAATACTTATACCTTTGATTATTCGTACATACACCTCATCTGTCACCACATCCGTGTCTGACATTTGAGGTATGCTCGTTATATTACCTTTGCCTTACATATGTCGCTGACTACCTTACTCTTAGTATTTTACTTCGTCTTTCAGGTAGTTAGCCCAATATCATCTGTCACCACATCCGTGTCTGACATTTGAGTATTTTACTTCGTCTTTCAGTACTACTTCTCGGCAGATTGACCAACCAATCCAGAGGCATAGCTGGGACCAATATCAGTGTTGTCATCAAAGATATGGAGGATTTCATGAGTAAATTTTCCGAGTAATCATTTAATTTCCCTGTTGTTAATAATAATGAGCTCGGTATATTTCAATCTCTCCAGTGCTATTGGATGACAAGATGGAATTAACCTCATCAGAGACTTTCTGTAATCTGCATTTGGTATTTTCAGGTAATGTCTCAAGAAGAGGTAATCTGTTTGGGTCCTTTGCCATTTGGACAGTATTCAAATCTGCTATGAAGTAAATACAGTTTCGAAGTGTGTTCTAGCTTTTGTTGAATTTGTTCTTTCATTGCTTCCCTAATAGACCTTATCAAAGTAGTGACAATGTCTGAGTTAATTTCTGAGATGTCAGGGAAGTCAATGCCAAGCTCCATGCTTTTTATGACCTTAAACATATGTCTATGATCCAAGATTAATGGCCATTTCTATTAAGATATATGGAGTCTTGGAGTGCTTTGTGAGCTAGACGTTCTGCTGGTAATTCCACAAGATATTTCAAGTTGCCAGCAGACTCAGTCTTCGAAACTTTAGTGGTGTAAGTCTGGTCTTGGTAATAAAGAGCACGACAATGATTCAACGACAATTGAGGAATTTTTTTTTGGTAAGCCTAGTAGACGACATATAAACCCGCACTGTATTTTTTGCACTGGGGCAAGATTACTCTTGTTGGCGTCCGGGCTTATTTCTGCTCCATGGGTAAGGTGCGGGTGGAGCAGGGTCGTTGTGATGCCTGTGGTCTGCATCTGGCATTCGAGGGGACTTCAGGGAAGGCTGAAGGAGACCTGGGGAGAGGGCTGGATGGAGATCCAGGGAGAGAGAGTTGTAATCCTACTCAGGAGGAATGTGACCCTATCCAGGGCAATGTGAGCCGTTGACCAGGCAAGCAGGGATGGATGCTCAGCCAGAGAGATCTGCGTGGTAAGGCTCGCCTGTGCCCCCATATGACCCATGGTAGGGAGTAGACTAACTGGTCATACCGGCAGTGTGTGGATTCGTCCTTCAAGTAAAGGTTAAAGGTAAATCTGATTATCTAATACAGCTGGATGGCTGTATCTACATGGTAACATGTGACTATCATGTGATCTACAGTCCTCTGTACAAGTACCTAAGTGTCCAGTCCTCACAGAGCCCCCCACTTGTCCAGAGGGCATGTACTCTAAGTGAAAATGGAAAACAAGCATAAAACATATGGGTAAAAATAAAGAGAAAAAAGAATCACAATGGCCCCCCAAACTAGGCCAAAAGAATATATAAAGTAAAAATTTGGGAAGAATGAGCAAAAATAAAACAAAATAAGCAAAGAGAAAAAATTTGGTTCCCAAATTCTCTAGCCTTCCAAGGTAGATCTACAAGAGATCAAAGAGGGAATAGAGGATGGCTTCCTAACTCCAGATAGGAGAGTCAACCAATCCTAAGGCATCCTCTAAGAGCCAGAGCAAAGCTTTAGACTAGCTCTACAGATCTAGAAGGATCTGAGAGGATGCAGAGGATAGCTTTCCTGCTCTATATAGGAGGGTCAGCCAATCCCGCATCCTAGAGGAGCTAGGGGCATAGCCATAAGGCAGCTCCTCCAAGGGATCGTAGCCTGATCCCAGACATAGGGATAGATAGGGTAATAGGAGGAGGCTAGGCCTCCTCAGGACCCATGGTCCTACCCCCTACCCCTGCCCCCCACTTCTTTCGGTGTGCAGGCCAGACAGTGGTCATAGGATGAGGCATGTCTAGGAATGGGCAGCTAAAGAAGTACCAAGGAAGAAAAAGAGGAAAAGAAAAATCCAAAGCCACAGAGTGGAAAGAAAGAAGGAAAGGACAGAGTGGACTCTGGCAGGTGGAAAAAAAAAGCAAAGAGAAGGCATAAAAATGGAAAGGAAAAGAGGCCCACTGGTCAGGATATGCTGAATGAGCTCAGCAGGAGGGAAGGAAAGCCTAGCACTTTCGAAACTTCGTTGTTTTGCGCATATAAGGGCTTGAAAGATGCGTCTTCGCAATCGTAACAGAGCCAAAAAATTTGCGTGGAAAACGGAGCAGCCATTCCGGAGATATAGGTCAATCTTCATTGAAGGGTAGAAGGAGGAGGAAAGAGGATGGTAAATTCGAAAATGCATCATTCCATGCGAGTAAGGGCTTGAACGTTGCGTCTTCGCAAACGTTACAAGGCCCAAAAAACCGCGTGAGAATCGAAAGCTTTGTTCCGAAGATATGGGCCAATCTTTCCTGATGATGAAGTGGGAAGGAATGATGAGGAGTGGATGATGTCCCAGAATATTCCACTGAATAGATCGTCATGTTCTTGAGCTCGATAGAACCGGAGAGTCGAGGTGAATACAAATCCGAAGCCTCCAGGAGGGGATCTGCCATGGTTGCCAAGAGCGAACTTAGTCTCAGATCAGAGCACTGAAATGAGACATGTGGTCTAGTTCACTCAAATTTCGTTCGTTTGGCCTGCGCAGGGGCTTATTCGACGCGGCCTGCGTAGCCTAACACACCGCAAAAATTCGCTAAGGGTTCGGAAGTCTGGTTCTTGAGAAACTGCCAAATCTTCGCTCTAGTGATAGAGATGGAGGGACAGGAGGAAGATGGGCCCCCCAGAGTGTTCCACTGGTCCAAACAGGGTGAGCTGGGTGTTGTTAGAACCGGACAAAGAAGGAGAAGTTGAATCCCGAAGCAGAATAGGGCTAGAGGCGATGGAAGCCAAAAGAGAACGAAATTTCGGACCAGAGGTCCAAAATAGACAAAAGTGCACTCCTCGTCGAAAATTCCAAAGATTTGCTCGAGCAGGGGCTTAAAAGATGCGCCCTGCGCGGCCCAACACAGCGCAAAAAATTGCGGAGCAACCACAGGTCCGGTTCTTGAGTTATAGTCCAATATGCATTGAAGGTACTGATCAAGGGGGAGGAAGAGGTAATGGGCCCCCCAGAATGATCTACTGCATAGAATTGGACGTTCTTACACTCGTTAGAACCGGGCGAGCAAGGCGAGCTCGAATCCGAAGGGATATTGCGAGTCCATGACCTGGTTGCTGAGATCGAGCGAAATTTCCGGACAGAGCTCCGAAATGGGCCAAGGAATTTTCCTTGTCCAAATAGCCGTCATTCTCCACATTCAAGGGCTTAAAAGAAGCGTCTTAAAGAGTAGAAACGAGCACAAGAATAACCGACAGGTTCTGAAGAGTTGATCCAGATATATTGCCCAATCTCCGCCCAAGGTAGAAAGTATGGGACAGAGAAGGAGATCAGGCATCTCGGAACATTCTACTGTGTAAAATTCGACGTTCTTGAGCTCGTTAGAACCGTATGAATGAGTCGAGCTCGAATCCAAAGAGAGCTAACGAGTTGAAGCAGTAGTTGTTGAGATCCGGAATGAAGTGACTCTAGAGAGCCCAAATGACTAAAAGGGCAGAAGTTGGTTGAATGTTGCTCGTTCTTGTCGCGCAGGGCATCGTTACATGCGTATAAGCGAGCTCTTGAGGCATCAAAAAACCGGGAGTCAATCTGAGCAGTTTTCACAGAGATATGAGATGATCTCTGGTCAGAGGATGATCAAGGGAGAGCCAGTGTAGATGGCAAAGTCCCAGGATGATCTACTGCTCGGAATCCAATGATCTTGGGCTCATTAAAACGGGACGGATGAGTAGATCTCGAATCCGAAATCCGTTTATGAGTAGACACCGCGGTTGATGAGAACGAAATTGATGTCTCATCAGGAGGCTGAGATGACTGCGAAGTCATAGCTCGGGCGATACACAACGGTTTGGAACGTTTAAGGGCGCTCTCGAACGAGGCGAACAAGGGCTTTCCAGCGCAAAAAACCGTGCAACGATAGACTAAGCGGTTGAGGAGATATGGCCCAACTCTGCTCATAACAGGAGCAATGGAGGAGCATGAGGACATGCCAGTATTTCGGAAGGTTCTCCTGTTCGGAATGGGATGATCTTGGGCTCGATAGAACCGGACGGATGAGGCGAACTCGAATCCGAAGAGATCACCTAGATACGGGCAGTCGTTGATGAGAACGAATTTGGTTTCACATCAAGAGACCAAAATGTCTCAAAAGCCATATCTCGCTTGGAAATCACTTGCTAGACACGCGCAGGGGCTCGTTGGAAACGCCTCGACAAGCGCAACGGAGCGCAAAAAACCGCGCGACAATCCATGGACTGGTTGAAGAGAAGCGGATGAATCTCTGTCCTCAGAGTAGGAACAGCAGGGCAGGAGGACATCGAAGATTTCGGAGACGTTGTCTGCTCGGAATTCGATGATCTTGGGCTCTCCAGAACCGGACGGATGAGCCAAGCTCGAATCCGAAAAGACCTTAATGATCCGGGGTCTGGAAGGCGAGAACGAATCGATTTCGTCTCAAGACATCGAAATGTCTCATCATCCGCTTCTTACTCAAAAGTGGAGAGTCTGCGGTAATTGAAGGCACATTCGATATCGATTTGATAAGGCCCACAAGCAGCAAAAAACCGCTTCGCGATCCATGGAACGGTTGAGGAGAAACAGATGCATCTCTGTTCTTAGACCAGAAACAGAGGAGCATGAGAACATGCAGAGATTTCGGAAACTTCCTGTGTTCGGAATCCAACGATCTTGGGTTTGAAAGAACCGGACGGATGAGGCGAGCTCGAATCCGAAGAGATCGTAATTGTCCGAGGTCTGGAAGGCGAGAACGAATTGATTTCGTCTCAGGACATCGAATATGGTCTCAGCATCTGTTTCTCACTCAACGGTGGGTCGTTTGGGGCCATCAAGGCGCGGTCAATATCAATTTGACGAGGGCTACAAGGCACAAAAAGCCGCTTGTCGATCCAAGGAGTGGTTGGGGAGATATGGGGCCATCCCAACCAGAATCATCATCTTCCCTCCAAATCATCATAAGTCCAATTCCAGAGGAACTCCTTGGCTGAGGAGCATTCCTAGGACCAGAGGGAAGGTGGAAAGGGGGTGAAGGGCATAGCAAAAAGGAGAAGGGAGAGCATAAAGGGAAAAGGAGAACCAACCCAGAAGTAGGGACTTAGTATGCCAGCTGGCACCAATGTCAACCCAACTGTGGGTCAGGAGGAACCTCAGAAAGGAGTAGGGACTCAGAATGTCACCTGGCACCAATGTCAACCCAACTGATTTCTGAGGGGAGAAGGAAAGGAGAGCCAACCCAGAAGTAGGGACTTAGTATGCCAGCTGGCACCAATGTCAACCCAACTGTGGGTCAGGAGGAACCTCAGAAAGGAGTAGGGACTCAGAATGCCACCTGGCACCAAGTCAAACCCAACTGATTTCTGAGGGGAGAAGGAAAGGAGTGCCAGGTCATCTTGAAACCTTCTTGGAGAGAAGTCCGCGGTGCCCCCACCATTGTGATGCCTGTGGTCTGCATCTGGCATTCGAGGGGACTTCAGGGAAGGCTGAAGGAGACCTGGGGAGAGGGCTGGATGGAGATCCAGGGAGAGAGAGTTGTAATCCTACTCAGGAGGAATGTGACCCTATCCAGGGCAATGTGAGCCGTTGACCAGGCAAGCAGGGATGGATGCTCAGCCAGAGAGATCTGCGTGGTAAGGCTCGCCTGTGCCCCCATATGACCCATGGTAGGGAGTAGACTAACTGGTCATACCGGCAGTGTGTGGATTCGTCCTTCAAGTAAAGGTTAAAGGTAAATCTGATTATCTAATACAGCTGGATGGCTGTATCTACATGGTAACATGTGACTATCATGTGATCTACAGTCCTCTGTACAAGTACCTAAGTGTCCAGTCCTCACAGTCGTGTACAGTGCTATACCTTCTTCTGGTGGAAGCAATCCAATGCTTGATTCGGAATGATTCCATCCTGAAGATTAGACCGCCAATCTGTCATGCTTTGCTGGCTTTATTTTCACAGTGGGTTTTAAATTAAATTAAGTATATACAACATAGGTATGTAAATTGTCGAGCATGGCGACCTCGGGCAACTTGGCGGGATTGTCTGACATAGCACTGACTCACGCAAAAGGGACCCTGCGACTTGAAGCATAGTGGTGAGGCATGGAGGGGCAGCGATGTTCGTGCCAGACTGCTCGTCGTCCCAACGTCGTCCTGCGTGTCACCCCCAAAAGTCTCGCGCGATCCACTCGATTCCGTCACTTGCGTCTCCCTAAGGTCGGAAGAGGCATTTACGAGGGCCCAGATGCTGCCGATCGCGCCCGATGAGTTGCGATGAGTGCGATGAGTCACATAGCGCTGCGGCATGGTACCGTGTGACACATCTGATTGGCTAAGTACTTTGTACTGTTGGTCACGGTTCCACTGGTCAACAATGGTCAGTGTACAATGTACCATATAAAACGGCACACTGTCTAGGGGACATTGTACCGTTGTGAACGGCTTTACAGTATACTGTGAGTAATTGAGTATTATCCGGCATCATATTTTTCGATGCAGCGGCATCACTCTTTTCAGGTGCAGCATCATCCAGTTGGGAAAGTGGCGTCATATATACGCCATTTTAAATATATACACTGTTCTGGCGATACCAAATTTTTTTCGGCATTGTTTGTATAATATATGATATAGGATTGGAATAGGATGCCGATCTTTTGGCATCCAATATAAATATAATGTATGGTGAGCATAGAATGCCGCAAAAAATGCGGCATCATGCACTGATATTGGATGTAGGATGCCGCATTTTTGTGGTGTCATGCAAATATAAAATTGACATTGGATAGGGGTAGGATGCCGCATTTTTGCGGTGTTGTGCGAATATAAATTTGATATTTGATGGGGTAGGATGCCGCATTTTTGCGGCATTATGCAAATTGGATGGGGGTAGGATGCCGCATTTTTTCGGCATCATGCAAATATAAATTTGATAGGATGCCGCATTTTTTCGGCATCATGCAAATGTAAATTTGATAGGATGCCGCATTTTTTCGGCGTCATGCAAATGTAAATTTGATAGGATGCCACATTCTTTCGGCGTCATGCAAATGTAAATTTGATAGTATGCCGCATTTTTTCAGCGTCATGCAAATATAAATTTGATAGGATGCCGCATTTTTTCGGCATCATGCAAATATAAATTTGATAGGATGCCGCATTTTTTTGGCGTCATGCAAATGTAAATTTGATAGTATGCCGCATTTTCTCAGCGTCATGCAAATATAAATTTGATAGGATGCCGCATTCTCCCGGCATCATGCTATTGTTGTTAGACAGGCATAGGATGCCACATTTTCCATGGTATGGGCTATGTAGAAAAGATATTGTTGCGTATTTCTGTGGCATAGTGCATATATTGGTGTAGGATGCCGCATTTTTCACATGCACGGTGGATAGCGCTCATGTAGATGAAGTGCTCGTAATAATATTGTGTGGCTGTGAACCATGTGACGAGAAAATACCATATATGGGCATGGAATGGTGGCACCTTCCTCCTCCCCCACAGCATAAAAATCAATTTCCTCCGTCATTTCCCCATAAAATCTTTCAATTCTTTTTCCATAATTTTACGTTAGTGTACTACTACATATTCTGAGCTTGGTACATTTTCAAACATTATGTAGCAATTACTACAGGACTATCTTTGCATTTGTAACTATAAATAATAGGTTATTGAAACCTTTGAGGATGTTATTTGAGAATCTGCATCGGTGAAAGAGTAGATATATGTCTAAAGTGTATATTTCAAAGGTTGGTGGAAGATGTGCTGATGTATACACACCCAAGGAAATAGAAAAGCCATATTGAATTTATTATTGATTGTTGGGCTCATATCATAGCCAATACCTGTGGTAGTATCAATATAAAAGCAGATATCGAATGGTAAATACATTCTGTATATATCCCTCAGCCATTAGAAGTGCATCCGCTCCAATATTGAGGTGTAAGAAGATGAAACATGTCAGACAAGCATAAAATGTGTATTTGTGCCACAGATGTACGAATAAGTGCCCAAAAATTCGATGCATCTGAAGTTAGAAGGTGCTGCCAAATACCTACAGAATGAGATAGGCCGGAAGAAAATCGAGCCAGTGGTTGGAAAGATAGGTTTGAAATGGTACCTAAAACATCGGATTGCATGAACCAGAACAGTATTACAATTGTAATCATGTCAAAAATGATGTCCAAGATAGTATTTTCAATCTGTCTTTCCAACCACTGGCTCGATTTTCTTCCGGCCTATCTCATTCTGTAGGTATTTGGCAGCACCTTCTAACTTCAGATGCATCGAATTTTTGGGCACTTATTCGTACATCTGTGGCACAAATACACATTTTATGCTTGTCTGACATGTTTCATCTTCTTACACCTCAATATTGGAGCGGATGCACTTCTAATGGCTGAGGGATATATACAGAATGTATTTACCATTCGATATCTGCTTTTATATTGATACTACCACAGGTATTGGCTATGATATGAGCCCAACAATCAATAATAAATTCAATATGGCTTTTCTATTTCCTTGGGTGTGTATACATCAGCACATCTTCCACCAACCTTTGAAATATACACTTTAGACATATATCTACTCTTTCACCGATGCAGATTCTCAAATAACATCCTCAAAGGTTTCAATAACCTATTATTTATAGTTACAAATGCAAAGATAGTCCTGTAGTAATTGCTACATAATGTTTGAAAATGTACCAAGCTCAGAATATGTAGTAGTACACTAACGTAAAATTATGGAAAAAGAATTGAAAGATTTTATGGGGAAATGACGGAGGAAATTGATTTTTATGCTGTGGGGGAGGAGGAAGGTGCCACCATTCCATGCCCATATATGGTATTTTCTCGTCACATGGTTCACAGCCACACAATATTATTACAAGCACTTCATCTACATGAGCGCTATCCACCGTGCATGTGAAAAATGCGGCATCCTACACCAATATATGCACTATGCCACAGAAATACGCAACAATATCTTTTCTACATAGCCCATACCATGGAAAATGCGGCATCCTATGCCTGTCTAACAACAATAGCATGATGCCGGGAGAATGCGGCATCCTATCAAATTTATATTTGCATGACGCTGAAAAAATGCGGCATACTATCAAATTTACATTTGCATGACGCCAAAAAAATGCGGCATCCTATCAAATTTATATTTGCATGATGCCGAAAAAATGCGGCATCCTATCAAATTTACATTTGCATGATGCCGAAAAAATGTGGCATCCTATCAAATTTATATTTGCATGATGCCGAAAAAATGTGGCATCCTATCAAATTTACATTTGCATGACACCGAAAAAATGCGGCATCCTACATCCAATATCAGTACATGACACCACATTTTTGTGGCATCCTATGCTCACCAGACATTATATGGATATTGGATGCCGAAAAAAAATCAGCATCCTATTGCAATCCTATATCAATAGTATTCACATGATGCCGAAGTTTTTTTAGCATTTCCGCCTGATGTATATTTTTAAAAGGCATATATATGACGCCGCTTTCACATCTGGATGACGCCGCACCTCAAAAGAGGGATGCCGCTGCATCGGAAAATATGATGCCATATGGTATTAACATGTGTACAGTATACTGTAGAACTGTTCCCAATGGTACAATGTCCCCTGGACAGTGTGCCGTGTTACATGGTACAATGCAGGACTGGCCAGTGTTGACCAGTGGAACCGTGACAAACGATACAATGTAGTTAGCCAATGTGATGTGTTACACGATACCGTGGCATGTAGGTACCTGGATGAGTGCGGTAAGGGCTGAGAGGAGGTGGAGTGTGCGCGAGCGACCCACAGGCCTTTCCCCGCCATTTTGCAAGATGTGCATCTTCACTATTCAGGTGAGGGTACAGGTACAGTGTCCCTAGGTCTAAGGGCGACACAAGGGCCCAGAAGATGGTGGTAGGAAGAGGCAGGCGATGGGCTGGCGCCGTCTTACGTCCACCCCTCGTTTTTTCCCGTAGTTTTCGCCTCCCACGCAGTCAAAAACCTCTGGCCTCTCGCTCTCTCGCACGGCTCTGTCTTAGCGGTAAAGAACAGTAGCGGAGGAGGGGTTGTGAGCGGGTTTGTGAGGATTTTTCAGAGTGTTGTGTTTTTGATGGTGGTGGTTGGAGATGAATTTGTGCGGTGATTTTCCTATCTCTAGACAATGCCGAGCTCCTAGCAGTGCTAGTTTTCAGTTGCATAACGGTAGTTGTCGGCACAGAAGAGACGCGACAAGAGGGTCGATGATGAGGATACTGTACTATTTCAATCAATTCAGCAGGCACCGTGATGCATGACGGACCTGCCGAAATATTAGTTTGGGCAGGACAGCCAATTCAGCGTGACAATCAGTATTTTTCGGCACTTTCCTTATGACATAATCACCATTTTGATTGGGTCGAAATTTGAGAGATTAGCCAAAGATTAGCACCCTAAGTATCACAAAAGCGTGAAGCACAAAGAATCTACCACCATGGATCTGTCAATGGTCGAAGTACCACCCGACATTTGGAAAAGGCTCATCCCTGCCAATGACATGTCCATCTCCGACTTCTCGAGCTTCCCTCTCCCTCCCGAATCTATTATCACACCATCATCGAAGAGCCCGCATATCACGGAAACACTGTCTACATTCCTTTCACCGCTGATTCCAACCGTAACGGACATTGCATGCATCCAACGAATTCACGTTCCATCAACAGAATCTCTTGATGACATCCGCAAAAGCCCAGAACTAGCGCAATCACAATCAATTATCTGCAAAGACACCACAGGTGCAAGCGTACACGTACCTCTTTGGACGCTCAGTTATTGGACAAGGATATCCGAGATACGCCCATCCCAATGCCTCTGGATATCTGTGAAGGAGAAACACAATCAACTTCTCACAAGGCCAGACACAAAGGTTACATGACAAGATGGACGAGGTTACACAAAGGTTACATGACAAGATGGTCCCAAGATGTTCGAAAGCCATCAGTGCCGGCCCGGAAGTGTCCGCTTTCGTTCAACGTTCACGTTCACCAGCACCCTCAGTCCTCCACCAACTCCAACTCCCGCTAGCTCTTCTCCTGCTTATGCACACCGCTGTGACCTTGCTGTACCGCAAACTTGCTTGTCTGTACCGCTCTAGTGGAGGTGCTTTAGCAATCTATTGCTTTTCACATAGCTGACTACTCCCCTTCTCACCGACCTGCCACTCAGCAATGCTCCCTGATGACTTCAACTCTCCAACAAATCATGGTTGGGCGCGTATACTATGACGACTACCTGCAAGAGGAATTTATGCTGTTTCTCGAAGCCAATCGCTACCACCGCCGTCCGTGTACTGGACCCATAATCGACATTCTGAGTTTCGGAAATTCCCCCCAACGGTACTTCGTGTTGGCACATAGACCACGTTAGGACGCTCATATGTTCAAGGTAAGTAGTTGGGCAACGTCCTTGTCTCTACCCCTTCTCAAATTCACAGCTTTTGCGCAGTTTGCTATCAGCAACATTGCTCATTTTAAACTTGGTTCGCCTTCGATGTGGTGTCTTTTGTCTATGGCTGATGTTTCTGAGGGTATGCTGTTGAAAAGATTTCTAGTGTAACTTCTGATTTATAACATGGATTACAGCTTCTCATTCTTTCCCGATATCAAATGTGCTGTTTGCGTACCATCCGACCTGGCCTATATAGCATCTCATTGACCGCTGCTCTGAGATCACTAGTACTGGCACGTCATCCAGTATCTCATCGACCCCACCATGCCGAACTTTGAAAGTGTCGCTGCCCGGATCGAAATGCCTCCAAGTGTCTCGGGGAATAAGGTTTTCTTCCAGGTGGGCAACATTGTCTGTCTCGATGCATACGGATCGTTAATTTTTATCTGAAGTATAGCACCACGCTTTTAAGCTGGAGAATTTTGTCATTTTTTCATGCGAATCTAATGTCTTTGGTCAGATCTTGTGTAAGGTACGTTCGAATCCTGGTACGTGTTTACACAAATTGGAGCTAACAGAAACTGGAGGTAATAGATTAGACAGACAACATACAACGGAGGCACGAAAAAAGAGTCAGCTACATATCGCTCTACGATCTGTAAGTAATAAAAAATCCGTTATCTGTATCGCAGCGCATGTTCTTTCTCAAGCCCGACAAACATCCATCCACGCAAAACCTGTCGAACTCGACACCCTTCCCATCGTTACCCTGCCCATGAATCTAAATCGGCGATTCCACACGAATAACCACATCTTCCGATCCTGCCTCGTCCAACGAGCGATCGCCACCAGCGCCTGGAGTCTCCGCGTCCACGTGCTCCGAGCTCGTCGGTGGCCCAACGTCGATGGCCAGATGTTGAAGATCCTGTTCGTCACTGCGGCTGCCTTGATTCCCTGCGGGTTGTTGCGGCACTACACCATCGGGGTCCGCGGCGCTGGGCGGTGGCGCTGGCTGAGGAACTGATGAGGGTATAACCGCATCTTCCGGATTCGCCTCGTCCAACGAGCGATCGCCACCAGCGCCTGGCGTCTCCGCTTCCGTGTGCTCCGAGCTCGTTGGCGGCCCAACGTCGATGGCCAAATGGAGCGCATCAGTGTGAAGGTCCTGTTCATCGCTGTGGCTGGTGTTGTTCCCTGCAGTCCGATGTGGCGCTACACTGTCAGGATCTGCGACGCTGGGCGATGGAGGTGGCTGAGGAATTGATGGATCTGCTGTCCCTGCGGTGGTGTGGTCATCATCCGAAGGACGCGTTTCGTCAGGCTCCTTGGACGAAGGTCGCGCATGTGGGAGAGGGAGATCATTGATCGTACGAGCACCTTCAGTTGAGGCCTCAGGATGATGTAGGATGGTGGGTGAGTCTGGCTGCGAATATGGAATGCCATCGTCTTCGTGAATGACTAAGATGAAGACAGGTTCGTGTCCGGAAATTTCGAGCTGAGGATCGGGGTGCGCGCTCGCCGGCGGAGCATCGCTGTCAAGCGTGTTCAATTCTGAAGAACGATAGGGGTTTCCAGGAAATGGAGCAGCCAATGGATTAATGACATCTTCGGTTTCATTCTCTGAAGGAGAGATCGATTGTACCAAGGGATCAGGATGAGCATCTGGAGATCCTTCTGCAGCAGAAATGGGCCCTATATGAAAAGGTAATATTGAGAACAACTACGTAAAATGAAAAGAGATAAAAGAGATAATCGCACCTTGTGCGATGGTGTGAGGGTCGCTAAGATGTTTGAAGATTTGATTCCACCACTCGGTGGAAAATCTGGTATAGCTTCTTTCGGATTCCTTGTCTAAATCATCACCCTCAAACCGTTTCTCAAGGAGATTATTATTCCGGCCAGCAGTCCACGTCTTGTGCAAAGCATCGAGCAATGACCTGAGTGGTTGCCCCAAATGACTACGAAGTGCCGACCCAGGGCCGGACCAGCGCAATAGATACCATGAGAATATCGAGGCGAGGTAAAATAAAATGTCCAATGATGCATATGTGTCAGACCAAGTGTTTAGATGGTCGGTTATAAACTTTGCAAGTTGGGTAAGCTGATCCTCAATATCCTGTAGTACGTCTTGTGACTCTTGTTTAGCCAGGTTATCTATCTGTGCCCATTCCAAATAGTCATTAGTCCGAGATGCCAAATGCAAAAGCACTTGAGGTATATCTGGGTGTGTGATAATGGTCTCTATTGTCCGATCTGAGTCCTGAGAACCATGACGAGAAGCAGCCAACTGGAATATTGTGCTGAGAATATTTGCTGTATTTGAATATTGTTGACCTACCACATGGTATCATAATGATTAATGCACAAAAAATAGAAAATTTGCAGGAATTTCTTACCGGGTGTGAGATCATTTCGCTTTCTTGTTATATTGAATACCGTACTATCTTCAGTAATGGCTGTTATAGGGATAGGTTTGGAACCATTGGTAATGGCAGGTGTCAATGGTGCAATATTGCCAATTAGATGCATCATACGCATCCACAATTCTCGGTAGTACTGGAGCAGTGCTGGCGAGGAGTGATTATTGCAAAGTATGCTGAGAAAAGCCATGGTTTGGTCAGCACTGAATAACCGCAATTTGACGTCTACTTTGAGGTAACGGTGAAGGTTATCTTCATTGAGTTGATCAAATTTATAGATTCCGCCATGAAGGAGAAGATTTGACAAGGAGCAGGATGTCGATGATTGAAGGTTTTCAAAGTAATTGCTACGACGGTCTACACGTTGATAGAGCTTATCATTAGAGATCCATATAGATCCAGCAAGTTCATCGAAACAGTGCACTAAGGCGCCAAGAAATGACTCCGTGCGTTTGAAGCCCGGTTTCTCCCATGCTAACGCCAGCAAATACTGAGTCACATCACTGAGAGGGAAGCCAGTGTCTTCCGAATCCCAGACGGCTCGGTGATGATATAGTTCTGGGTCCTTATCGAAGATGCGTTGGTGACATGCATCGCGCAGAGAAAGCCATTTTCGGTCAAGAGCAGGCCAACTCCCAGTGCGCTCAAAGTTCCATATCTTTCGTACATATGTTACCAGATGATCTTCGAGGAGTAAGGAGCGATTTTTGATTTTATAACGCCAGTCCTTCCTATTAGGAGAGCTCCTATCTTCGTAGAGCTCTGGGGATGGAACAACATGGAAAACTGGAAGAAGAATGAAAACCTGAAATAGTGCTCGGAATGCATTGGACTGGGGCGATTTAAATGGACATGGAGCCGGGAGTGATTTCCGAGGATACATTCCACAAAAGAAAAAAAGGCCCTGGAGTGACGGAAGGATCGTAGTCACAAGGAGGAAAAACAGCGTCGGTAAAGCAAAAACGAGGACAGACCACATGAGCTGCGGTCCAAGAAGCGAGGAGAAACCGGCCAATCCCAATAGGAAGAGGACAAGGGCGGCTTGAAGTAGTAGAGGAAGCACTACGAATACCTTGGGCAGATACCATGCCTCTATGGCCTCCGACCGCATGTGCAGCATCGCAAACTTCTCTTTGCCAGAATATCCGCCATAGGATTGATGTTCGCGCAGCCACTGGAGAGCGATGGTGCCGATGAGAACGGTCGTGAGACTGAGTATTAGGCTGATGAACCAGAATACATTGATCCTGACGGCAGTTGATGTTCGCGAGAATGGAGCAAGTATGTCATCTGGGCTAACAGATGGGGGGAAAGGGGAAGTGTTGTTGAGTCCGCTGGCGATATGGAAGAGCAGGCCAATCATAGCGGCATTCGGTTCCGGCAGGAGAAGCTTGGAGGATTCGATGATGAACGTTGTCACCACAGCAGAGAAAAGACCCGCCTTTGCCATAGTCAATGTGAGGCAGTGAAAGAAGAGGCATAATAGTGGTGGTCTCACGAAGATCAACAGATTTTGCACTTCATCTTTCCATACGTTGCAGCGCAATGTATCCTCCTCGAGTTCGGGTGTCAGAAGTGTTGTCCATGGATCACCGTCCTTTGGAAGTGCATGTTCATATGGAGCGTCGATGTCCACAGGCTTTACTCCTGGCCCGGTACCCTTGACGTGATATCAGTTAGGCGCATCGATGGAATCTGAATAAACTGACTGCTGTGGGATCCGGCAGAACGTCCGCGGTGTTTGATTGGATGTTCTGGGTTTGGCTTTCGCTCATGGGTGAGATGAGCTGAGGAATGCGAACAGAGTGAGATATCTACGACGGTGGAGAACAGTCAGCGACACACTTTGTTGGTCGTTTACTTAGCACAGGTTCGAATGACTATTTAGGCCTTAGGCTAGGCCTTAGGGTCTGTGTAGCGATTGTGCCTAATCTCCCACGCACGTGCTCTCGCGACGCGCATCGTCGCGTCCTCCCTCCGCAGTGTCCGCGCTGTCCGCTGATATTTCCATTCTTATTCTCTTATCGTTTATCTTCCGTTCTCTATGGGCAATTAACCCTTCGTTTCACCTTATTATCTTTTTCTATCATTTTTAATACTCATGCATCATTCTTATTACTCCTCTACCTATTAGTCATCTCTTTGTCATCTCTACCTTATCTTACCAGTCATTCTTTATCACAAGTCCTCTTTAGTCTATCTCTCTCCTTTGACCATTCATAAATCATGACTCCGATACTTCTAACATAGTATATAAAGTCCTTAAATTGTAACTAGTAGAGTGAGTCAATCCTATAGCTTTCAACAGTTCTAGCTGGCTACCTTCTCTCTCTCTCTCAATCTCTCTACCTCGTGTGACGATTCGTGACTCCAGTGACGCTCCCGTCTCTAGAGTTTTCCAAGCGTCACAGTCTGTGTTGTGTGAAATTGTCGATGATTGACCTGCTTCAAATAAAGTTCAGTGTCAACCTGAACACATGATTGCTTCAGCCCCTTGCGCACTTCAACCTCTTTGGCCAGTCTGATCTGCTCATTTCAGCCTATCTGCGTCTACTAACAGCAATGGACACACCCTCTGCGTATTAGTATTACTGAGCTACAGTTTCTCGATCCTGAAATCAACCCTCGCAAGCCGTGGCTATTCAACACGACAGCCCTACCATTATTAGAATTATCCTGAAACAATAGATCCGTCGTAGGATGTGTAAGAACACTTTCGACGAGCCCAACGGTTAAGAACGACAGCGCGATATATAATATATATCCGCGAAACCGTAGCTTGCAAACAAAAACGGAATCCGGAACTAGGGAGAGCGAGGTGACGTGTTGCAGATACGAGTCCTGAAGGTAATGGAGGTGACCGCGCATTGCTGAGGGGGTCCTTTGTAATACAATCTTCGAGTTTTAATTTGCAGCGCTTATAAACCGTCGTGTCGAGATCGGGGAGGGTAGTCCCATGCCGGCCCATTTCCATTTGACAGGGCTAGACAAACAGATACCAGTTAGCTTTTTTCCAAATATGCTAAATTACGATGGAGATGGATGACTACCGGAGGATTATTCGAACGGAAGGGACCAGTTAACTTGTTCTGATCAAGATGGGTCAATTACGTCCGTCAGCGACATGGAGTGAGGGCTTACAAGTTACGGTGTACATAACCCCCGGAGAGGAAAGCCGGGATGTGTACATGCGTCTGTAGTGCTAGTTGCGTCAAGGGTCATGAAGGAACGCCAAGTTGCTCGATGCAATGTCCATATGCCAGGTCGCCATACCCATGCCACAACTGCCCCATCGCATGTGGGAAGCAAATCCGCACAGGTTTCATTTGCGCCAGCGTAGACATGGAAGAGGTTGTGGCCAAGGCACTATGCGCGAACGTTACAACCTGCTCCGAGTTAACGCTGGCACAAGGGCGATGGCAGCCTGCAAATTTTAGAACATAGTCATGTTAATCCAAGGGTAGGGCACTCACAACAACCTCGCCGCAGAGACAATTAATACGATCCCTCAGGAGCCGCTAGTTCCTTCTCACCTCCGCCCTCTTAAGCCCAATCCAGCACTCTCAACCGAGGCCGAACACGTTCCGTTGCTGAACCAGCCATCCTAGCGAAGTGAGTACGACGGGTCTTGGTCCGAAATTGTTCTGGAGGACCGAGCGCGATCGATCGATGTCGTAGACGCACAAGACGATGGCGGTATCATGAGATCCCCGCATGTTCGCGCAAGACAGGCTTTTGCGGCGGCGAACTTCGATAGTTTCAGACCCCTTCGTCGATGGATGCCTTTAGTATATACTATCATCCAACAGCGAAATCCGCAAACATCCTGTCGAAATGCAGAGCGATTGGTCGTGTAATTGTTTGCGAGTATTTCCGGCACTGTGAATGATATCAAACATGGGCAATAAAGAATTTTTTGGGAGGAAGATCGTCTGAGGGTCGAGAGAGGGGATGGGAAAGGGGCAGAGGAGGCTGAGAATATGGGCAGATGAGTGCGAAGAAGAATCTTACCAAGCGGGTTCACAAAGGATCGTGAAACAAGGCATATACGCCTTTGGATGAGGTGCCACTGGCAGGTCTTCGAAGGAAGGGCAAGGGAAAATGACGGCTGGGTAGAAGCTGAGAACGCATGTATACCCGTATGAAAGGAGAGACCCACCCCAGAGTAATGCAAAAAAAAACCGTGCGGAAGGGTTCATGAAATGAGAGCTGAGAGGGATACCGCTCTGGATGAAAGGATGTTGGCACGCGGGGATTGGAAATCGGGTCGGTAATGTTCATGAAAGTTGGGCGACATGGAGGGCTATGCCGGCTATGGATCATTCAATGAACATAGTGGTTATCTTGGAAAGCTGCAACGCACCACTAGTAGCAACCTTAGCAAATGAAATTGGCATGCGAGTTCCTGCACGCCTCAGTGATTCTCCTGGCTTCATGCCAAATCCTAGTAATGGTATCGTGAGCAGGCAGCATAGACGAGACACCAACGAAGAGCGGTGAGCGACAATACATTATACAACGATAACGAATAGGATGAAGTGCGCACTGGAAGTTCAGTCTAAGCGCTACAGCAGCGGTCCGGAAAACTCCGCCCGCGGCCCTCAAGGCCTCAACGTTCGACGCAACGCTCAACCTTCCTCCACCAACTCCCGCTACATAGCTCTACTCCTGCTTATGCTCAGCTTACGCGCACCACTTTGACCTTGATTTATCGAAAACCTGCTTGTCTGGACCACTCCAGAGGTGCTTTAGCCATCTATTGGTTTTCACACAGCTGACTACACTTGCCAATGCTCCCTGATGACTTCAACTCTCCAACAAATCATAGCTGCGTGCTTATGCTATGACGAATACCCGCAAGAGGAAGATGCTGTCGCTCGATGCCGATCGCTACCTGTACTTGACCCATCATCGACATCTTTTGTTTCGGAAATTTCCCCAACGGTACTTCGTATTGGCCCATGGACCACGTTGAAAAGCTCATATTTTCAAGGTAATTACTTAAACAACGACCTTGTCTCTACCCCTTCTTACATTTACAGGATTTGCGCAGTTTACTATCAACAACATTGCTCAGTTTAAATTTGCTTCGTCATCGCACGGCACCAAATCTTCGAAGGCATACGAAAACCTGCTCAATCATTCATTGACGCGGAGTTGAATCACAATCGGCGAATCAAGCTGCAAGTCCGCATCCTGACGTCCTGAGATGCACGTTGCTCGGCTGAAATTTCGACGTCCGTCTTCAAGATGTAGAGGGTTTTGCCTATGGCTAATGTTTACGAGGGTATGTTGTTGAACAGAATACTGTAATCTTTGATTCAAAATGTGGCCTACAGCTTCTCCTTTTTCTCGATGTCGAATGTGCCGTTTGCTCGCCATCTAACCTGACCGCTGCTCGAGACCACCGGTGCTGACACGTCGGCCAGCACACCAATCGACCCTGCCATGCCGAACTTTGAAAGTGTCGCTGCGCGGATCGAAATGACTCCTCATGCTTCAGGGAATAGGGCTTTCTTACAGGTGGGGCCACACTCTCTGTCTCGATGCATACGGATTGTTGATTTCTATTCGAAGTACAGTACCATGCTTTTAAGCTGGAGAATTTCGTCGTTTCTTCATGGGAATTTAATGTCTTTGGTTAGACCATATATAAGGTACGTTCGATTCCTAGTACTTGTCTTCACAAACTGGAGCTAATAGAAACTGGAGTTGGTAGATTAGACAGACAATATCCAACGGAGGCACGAAAAAAAGAGTCAGCTACATGTCGCTCTACGATCTGTAAGTAAAAGAAATTGCCTTATCTGTATCACAGCTCATGTTCTTTGTCCAGTCCGACGAACATCCATCCACGCAGCACCTGCCGACACCGATACTCGACGCACTGTTATCCCGCGCGAATCTAAATCGGCGATCCCATACGAATAACCGCATCTTCCGGTCCCGCCTCTTCCAACGAGCGATCGCCCCCAGCGCCTACTAGTGCCTCCGCGTCCACGTGCTCCGAGCTCGTCGGTGGGTCAACGTCGATGGCCAGATGCTGAAGATTCTGTTCGTCACTGCGGCTGGTCTCGTTCCCTATGGCCTGTTGCAACACCACACCATTGGGGTCCGCCGCGCTGGGCGATGGCGCTGGGTGAGGAACTGGTGAGGGTATAACCGCATCTTCCGGATCCGCCTCGTTCAACGAGCGATCAGCACCAGCGCCTGGCGTCTCCGCTTCTGTGTGCTCCGAGCTCGTTGGCGGCCCAACGTCGATGGCCAAATGGAGCGCATCAGGCTGAAGATCCTGTTCGTCACTGCGGCCGGTCTCGTTCCCTGCAGCCTGCTGTGGCGCTACACTGTCAGGATCTGCGACGCTGGGCGATGGGGGTGCCTGAGGAACCGATGGGGGTGCTGCACCTGCAGCGGTGTGGTCGTCAAACGAAGGATGTGTTTCGTCAGGCTCGTTGGACGAAGATCGTACATGGGGGAGAGGGTGATCGCAAATCGTACGAGCGCCTTCAGTTGACGCCCCAGGATGATGTAGGATGGTAGGTAAGTCTGATGGCGAATGTGGGATGCTAGCGTCTTCGTGATTGACGGAAATGAGGGCAGGTTCGTTTCCGGAAATTTCAGGCTGAAGATTGGGGTGCGTGGTTGCCAGCTGATTATCAGTATCGTGCGTGTGCAATGATGGAGAATGAATGTCATTGTTAGAAGTTGCAGACAAAGAATTGGTGGTATCTGAATCTTCTGTGTCATCCTCCCGAGTAGTTGCCAATTCTGACGAGGTACTCGAATCAGAGTCTGCATAAATGTAATATTGAGAACAAGTGCAAAAAATAAGAAAGATAATCGCACCTTGTTCAATGATGCGATGGCCAATATGTTTGAAGATTTGATGCCACCACTTGGTAGAAAATATTTCTGCTGCGTTGTCTTTATTTGCAATGAATCGTTTCTCAAGGAGATTATTCTTCTGGCCAGAAGTCTGTGTCTTGTGCAAAGCATCAAGCAATAACCTGAGTGCTTGACCCAAATCACTGTCCTGGTTCCCTAGAATTTCCTGAGGTGCCGACCAGTACAATAGATTCCATGAGAATATCGAGGTGAGGTAAAATAAGACATCCAATGAAGCATTCTGGGAGCTTGATGATGTGTAGGACCCTGAGTTTAAATAGTCGGTTATAAACTTCACAAGTTGGTTAAGCTGATTATCAATATCCCGTACTAGGTCTTGTTTAGCCAGGGTATCTATTTGTGCCCATTCCAAATAGTCATCAGTCTGAGATGCCAAAGTATCAAGCACCTCAGCCATCTCTGGGTGTGCAAGAATGGATTCTATTGTCTGATCCTGGGAAGAATGATGGGAAGCAGCCAACTGGAATATTGTGGTGAGAATATTCACCGCATTTAAATATTGTTGACCTGCATGGTATAATGATCAACACTCAAGAAAACAGGAAATCTGCAGGGATTTCTTACCAGGTGTGAGATTCTTATTTATCATAGTGTCCAGCATAGATCGCTCAGTAATGGCAGGAATAGGGAAAGATTGTGAACCATCGGTAATAGCAGGCGTCAATGGTGCAATATTGCAGATGAGATGTAGTACCCGCACCCACAATTCTTTGTGGTACTTGATTAGTGCTGGCGAGGGGTGGTTTATTAAAAGTTTGCGGAGAAAAATTATGGTTTGGTCAGTACTAAATAACTGCAGTTTGACCTCTGGGCATCCGAAGTAATCAAAAAGATTACTGTGATTTAGTTGATCAAATTTATAGATCCCACCATGAAGAAGAAGCCTTGACAAGGAGCATGATTCGGAATGCCCCAAGTAAAGGCATTCAAAGTAATTGCTATGACGGTCTTTGCGTTCATAGTACCATTCCTCTGTAGTTATCCATATAGATTCCGCAAGTTCATTAAAACAATGAACCAAGGCGGCAAGATATGAGTCGGTGTGTTTGAAGCCCGGTATCTGCCATGCCACCTTAACCAAATATCGAGTCGCATCACTGAGAGGGAAGCTAGTGTTAACCAAATATCGAGTTGCATCACTGAGAGGGAAGCTAGTGTTTTCCCGCCAGGTTCGGTGCTGATATAGATCTGGATCATTATCCAAGATGCGTTGATGACACGCATCGCGCAGAGAAAGCCATGCTTGGTCAAGGCTAGGCCAAGTGTGTTGGTACCACATCTTACGTACAGATGGTACCAGGTGATCTGCAATGAGCCAGGAACGATTTGTGATTTTCCAATCCCGGTCCTCCGGATTGGGCGAGCTGTAATCATAGTCGAGCGACGGGGAGGGAACAATATGGAAAATCGCACGAAGGACAATCCCAAATAGGGTTCGGAATGCATGGGACTGAGGAGATTTGAATGGACATGGAGTCGGGAGTGATTTCCGAGGATACAGTCCACAAAAGAAAGAAAGGCCCTGAAGTGACGGAAGAATTGTAGTCGCCGCGAGGAACAGCAGCGTCAGTCCAACAATAACGGAGACAGGGATGGTGAGCTTCATTCCAAGAGGCAAGGAGAAATCGATCAATCCGGCCAGAAAGAGGACAAGGGCGGCTTGAAGTAGTAGAGGAAGCATTGCGAATATCTGCGGCAAATACCAAGCTTCTATGGCCTCCGACCGCATGTGTAGCATTGCCACCTTCTCTTTGCTAGAATATCCGCCATAGAATTGATGTTCGCGCAGCCACTGGAGAGCGATGGTGCCGACGAGAACGGTCGTGAGACTGAGGATTAAGCTGATGAACCAGAATACATTGATCCTGACGGCAGTTGGTGTTCGCGAGAATGGAGCGAGTATGGATTCTGGGCTAACAGATGAGGGGAAAGGGGAAGTGTTGTTGAGTCCGCTGGCGATATGGAAGAGCAGGCCAGTCATAGCGGCATTCGGATCTGGCAGGAGAAGCTTATAGGATTCGACGATGAACGTTGTGACCACAGCAGAGAAAAGACCCGCCTTTGCCGTGTTATGTGTATGAGCTAGTGAGAAACGGGGTATAACATTGACGGCCGACTCACGAAGATCAACAGATTTTGGACTTCGTCTTTCCATGCGTTGCAGCGCAGTGTATCCGCCTCGAGTTCCGGTGTCAGAAGGGTTGTCCATGGATCGCCGTCCTTTGGAAGTGCATGTTCGTATGGGGCATCGATGTCCACAGGTTTTATGTCCGGTTCATTGCCCTTGGCATAATATCAGTTAGGTGTATCAATAGCATTTCACAATACTGACTGCTGGGGATCCGGCGGAACGTCGGCAGTGTTTGCTTGGACGTTCTGTGCTTGGTTCTCACTCATGGCTGAGATGTGTTGAGGGATGGAAGGGAGCGAGATATGTACGACGGCGGAGAACAGTCAGTGACACACGTTGTTGGTCGCTCTCAACACAGGTTCGAAGCGACTGTCAAAGTGTTTAGGTAGCAATATGACGGTGATGGTGATGTGAGAGACGACTGGTGTCTTCATTTCCTTCAAAACGAATGGCCGGCCCGGAGCACCCGGAGTCCCGTACCCTTCATGATGACTTTCAATTCACATCTTTCTACCCACTTTTCTCTCCTACCTCTACCATCTGCCCAAATCAGGCCAAGTATGTTTGTGTAATACCCTCATACGCAGCGGGTCGAGAGAACGGTATAAGTCTCTGCCAAATGTAGTTTCTGGTAGTGCGCAAGGTTCAGAATAAGTAAGCGACGCGCATGATCAGTCTAAAGTGAGTAAAGGATTCTTTGCGTATTTTTTTGTTCGCTCTCTGACACAGTCCGCGCTAATGTCTATGGCTAACGTCGAGAACGTTGCAGAAATGGAAGTATCGAATCGACGCGCATCTTCCCGAGGGGGAGCGCTGACACGAGGGGTGATGGCGGCCTGCGAGTTTTATAAGACAGTCATATCAATCTGAGGGTAGAAAACTCACAATGACTTCGTCACATAGACGACTATGTAATACGAGTCTTCAGAAGCCGTCAGAATAATCCTTCACATATCAGTCTCAACCGAGGCCGAGCCTTCACTCGCTCAACTAGTCGTCCTGGCGAAGTGAACATGAGGGTTCCGAAGTTGGTCTGGTAGGCCGAGCGCGATTGATTTATGTCGGAGCAGCACAAGACGATGGTGAACGTTGCAGGCTAGAGCCTCACGGCGGATAATATCAAACGCAGGCTATGATAATCTTCGGGGAGGCTGATCGTCTGAAGGTCGAGCGGGGGAGGAAAATGGGAATAGAAGACTCTGAGAATGTAGACAAACGAGTGCGAAGAGGAAACTTACCAAGAGAAAATCAATTCACCAGGGATTGCGAAGTAATCGACACTGAGGGGGAATACGCCTTCTGATAAAGTGTCAGATCTCCAGACCCTTCAAAGAGGAAGGGGTGGGGCCGTGGGCAGCGGCGACGACTGTATAGACGCTGGGCGCTGAGCATCGAAAGCGTATGTATATGAGTATGAAGGGAAAGACGCACGCAGAGTGATGCGCGGAAGGGATCACGAAACGAAAGCTGCCGCCCAACTGCCGCCGAGCACTGATACCCCTTTGGATGAACGGCTGTCGGCATACGAGAACTGGGAGTCGCGTGAGTAATGTTCAAGAGCGTTTGGCGACACGAAATATAGGCGGGCCATGGATTCTTTGGTCGGCATGATGGTTATCCTGGAAAGCTTGCAACGCATCTGTAGTGCCCAAGTTTGCCCTTGGTAGTGCCAGTCTTAGCAAACGAAAACGGAATTGACATGCAATTTACTGCACACCTCAGCGAGTCTCTTGGCTCCACGTTAGCAATGTTATTATTCCGACTAACGTTAGCAAGCAGCATAGACGAAACACCAGGTTGATGATGGCGAGGATGAAGGCGACAGGCGTTCCAAAAGTGGCCAATTAGCGGCGGTCCGGAAAACTCCGTTTTCAACTTTCTTCCTCCACCAACTTGCCACCAACCAGCCACCAACAGTCCCGCTTGCTCTACTTCTGCTTCACACCGCTGTCACCCTGCTGTATCGCATTTCACACAGTTGACTACGCCCCTCCGCACCGACCTGCCCTCACCCGTGCTCCCTGATGACTTGAACTCTCCAACAAATCATAGTTAGGCGCATATGCTACTTATGACGACTACTTACTTGCAAGAGGAAATCATGCTGTCGCTCGAAACCAATCGCTACCACCGCCGTCCATGTACTTGACCCACTTTCGACATTCTCAGTTTTGGAAATTCCCCAACGGTACTTCTCATTGGCCCATCCACGTTAGAACGCTCATAGTCCTAAGGTAAGTAGTCGGACAACCTTCTCGTTCCTACCGCTTCTCACATTCACACTTTTGCGCAGTTTGCTATCAGCAGCATTGCTCAGCTCATACTTGCTTCGTCATCGCACTCAATCTTCGAAGGCATACGAACGCCTGTCAATCGCTCATCGACACAGGGTGAATTACGATCGGCGAATCAAGCTGCAAGTCTTATACCGATGTCCAGAGATATACGCTGCTCGGGCTGAATCTTCGACATTCGCCTTCGATGTAGTGCTTTTGAGTCTTGACTATGGCTGATGTTGGCAAGGTACGTTGTTGAACAGATCTCTATTGCAACCTTTGATTTAAAAAATGGCCTACAGATTCTCGCTCTTTCTCAATGTCAAATGTACCGCTTGCGGGGCATCTGACCTGACCGCTGCTCGTGACCACCAGGTGCCGACACGTCGGCCAGCACCCCAATCGACCCTGCCATGCCGAACGTTAAAAATGTCGCTGCACGGATCGAAATGCATCCTAGTGCTTCAGGGGATGGGTTTTTCTTTCCAGGTGTGCATATATTGTCTGTCTCAATGGATACGGATGTTAATTTCTATCTGAAGTATAGCACCACGCTTTTGAGCTAGAGAATTTCGTCGTTTCTTCATGGGAATTTAGTGTCTTTGGTTAGACCTTATATAAGGTATGTTCGATTCCTGGTACGTGTTTACACAAACTGGAGCTAATAGATTAGACAGACTATATCCAACGGAGGCACGGAAAAGAGTCAGCTACGTATCGATCGCTCTACGATCTGTAAGTAATTAAAAAAATCATTCCGTTTCTGTATCATAGCTCATGTTCCTTCTTAGTCCGACGAACTTCCATCTACGCAACGCCTATCGAGACTCGACGCCCCCGCCCGCGATTCTAAATCGGCGATTCCACTCGAATAACCGCATCTTCCGGTTCCATCTCGTTCAACGAGCGATCGCCGCCAGCGCTTGGAGTCTCCGCATCCACGTGCTCCGAGCTCGTCGGTGGCCCAACGTCGATGGCCAGATGCTGAAGATCCTGTTCGTCACTGCGGCTGTCTTGATTCCCTGCGGGTTGTTGCGGCACTACACCATCGGAGTCCACGGCGCTGGGCCGTGGCTGAGAAACTGGTGAGAGTATAACCGCATCTTCCGGATTCGCCTCGTCCAACGAGCGATCGCCACCAGCGCCTGGTGTCTCCGCTTCCGCGTGCTCCGAGCTCGTTGGCGGCCCAACGTCGATGGCCAAATGGAGCGCATCAGTGTGAAGGTCCCGTTCGTCCCTGCGGCTGCTCCCTGCCGCCTGCTGTGGACCATCAGGATCTGCGACACTGGGCGATGGGGGTGCCGCTCCTGCGGTGGTGTTATCGTCACCCGAAGGACGTGTATCGTCAGGCTCGTTGGACGAAGATCGCGCATGCGGGAGAGGAAGATCGTTGATCGTACGAGCGCTTTCGGCTGACGTCCGAGGATGATGTAGGATGGTAGGTAAATCCGGCTGTGAATGAGGGATGCTAGCGTCTTCATGACTGACTGAGATGGGCGCAGGTTCATGTCCGGAAATTTGAGGATGAGGATCGGGGTGTGCGCTCGCCGGCGGAGCATCGCTATCGAGCGTGTTCGATTCTGGAGAATGGTAGAGATTTCCGGGAGATGGAGCAACCAACGGATTAATGGCATCCTCGGTTTCATTCTCTGGGGGAGAGGCTAATTGTGTCAAGGGATCAGGACGAGCATCTGGAGATCTCTCCGCAGCGAAATTGGAACCTATATGAGGAAACAATATTGAGAACGACTATGTAAAATGAAAAGAGATAAAAGAGATAATCGCACCTTGTGCGATGGTGTGAGGGTCGCTAAGATGTTTGAAGATTTGATTCCACCACTCGGTGGAAAATCTGGTATAGCTTCTTTCGGATTCCTTGTCTAAATCATCACCCTCAAACCGTTTCTCAAGGAGATTATTATTCCGGCCAGCAGTCCATGTCTGGTGCAAAGCATTGAGCAATGACCTGAGTGGTTGCCCCAAATGACTGCGAAGTGCCGACCCGGACCAGCGCAATAGATACCATGAGAATATTGAGGCGAGGTAAAATAAAATGTCCAATGATGCATATGTGTCAGACCGAGCATTTAAATGGTTGGTTATAAACTTTGCAAGTTGGGTAAGCTGATCCTCAATATCCCGTAGTACGTCTTGTGACTCTTGTTTAGCCAGGTTATCTATCTGTGCCCATTCCAAATAGTCATTAGTCCGAGATGCCAAATGCGAAAGCACTTGAGGTATATCTGGGTGTGTGATAATGGTCTCTATTGTCCGATCTGAGTCCTGAGAACCATGACGAGAAGCAGCCAACTGGAATATTGTGCTGAGAATATTTGCTGTGTTTGAATATTGTTGACCTACCACATGGTATTATAATGATTAACGCACAAAAAATAGAAAATTTGCGGGAATTTCTTACCGGGTGTGAGATCATTTCGCTTTCTTGTTATATTGAATACCGTACTATCTTCAGTAATGGCTGTTATAGGGATAGGTTTGGAACCATTGGTAATGGCGGGTGTCAATGGTGCAATATTGCCAATTAGATGCATCATACGCATCCACAATTCTCGGTAGTACTGGAGCAGTGCTGGCGAGTAATGGTTACTTGAAAGGATGGTGAGAAAAAGCATGGTTTGGTCAGTACTGAATAACCGCAATTTGACGTCTACTTTGAGGTAACGGTGAAGGTTATCTTCATTGAGTTGATCAAATTTATAGATTCCGCCATGAAGGAGAAGATTTGACAAGGAGCATGATGTTGATGATTGAAGGTTTTCAAAGTAATTGCTACGACGGTCTACACGTTGATAGCGCTTATCATTAGTGATCCATATAGATTCAGCAAGTTCATTGAAACCATGAACTAAGGCACCAAGAAATGACTCCGTGTGTTTGAAGCATGGTTTCTCCGATGCTAACTCCAGCAAATACTGAGTCACATCACTGAGAGGGAAGCTGTCTTCCCAGTCCCAGAGGGTTCGATGCTGATATAGATCTGGGTCCTTATCGAAGATGCGTTGGTGACATGCATCGCGCAGAGAAAGCCATTTTCGGTCAAAAATAGGCCAAGTGCGCTCAAAGTACCACATAGTTCGTACATGTGTCGCCAGATGATCTGCAATAAGTAAGGATCGATTTTTGATTTTCCAACCCCAGTCCTCCCTATTAGGAGAGCTCTTATCATGGTAGACCTCTGGGATGGGAGCCACATAGAAATTTACCAGATTGAAAATCTGAAATAGTCCTCGGAATACAAAGGACTGGGGAGATTTGAATGGGCATGGAGTGGGTAGTGTTTTCCGAGGATAGAGCCCACAAAAGAAAGAAAAGCCCTGAAGTGATGGAAGGATCGTAGTCGCGGCGAGGAACAGCAACGGCAGTCCACCATAAACGGACACCATGTTCGTGACCTCCTGTCCAAGAGGCAAGGAAAATTCGAACAATCCGACCAGAAAGAAGACAAGGGCGGTTTGAAGTAGTAGAGGAAGAGCTGTGAATATCATGGACACATGCCATTCTTCTAAGGCCGCTGACCGCATGTGCAGCATCGCGAACTTCTCTTTGCTAGAATATTCGCCATAGGATTGATGTTCGCGCAGCCACTGGAGAGCGATGGTGCCGACGAGAACAGTCGTGAGACTGAGGATCAGGCTGGTGAACCAGAACACATTGATCGCAATGGCAGATGGTGTTCGCGAGAATGGAGCGAGAATGTCATCTGGGCTAACAGATGGGGGGAAAGGGGAAGTGTTGTTGAGTCCGCTGGCGATATGGAAGAGCAGGCCGATCATAGCGGCATTCGGATCCGGCAGGAGAAGCTTGTAGGATTCGACGATGAACGTTGTTACCACAGCAGAGAAAAGACCCGCCTTGGCCATAGTATATGTAAGTGCTGGTGAAAAATGAGGTATAACATTGATGGTCGACTCACGAAGATCAGCAGATTTTGGACTTCGTCTTTCCATGCATTGCAGCGCAATGTATCCGCCTCGAGTTCGGGTGTCAAAAGTGTCGTCCATGGATCGCCGTCCTTTGGAGGTGCATGTTCGTATGGAGCGTCAATGTCCACAGGCTTTACTCCTGGCCCGGTACCCTTGACGTGATATCAGTTAGGTGCATCGATGGAATTTGAATGAACTGACTGCTGTGGGATCCGGCAGAAGGTCCGCGGTGTTTGATTGATTGTTCTGGGATTGGCTGTCGCTCATGGGTGAGATGTGTTGAGGGATGGGAACAGAGTGAGATATCTACGACGGCGAAGAACAGTCAGCGATGTTGCTTGAACAATGTTGGTCGCTCTCACAGCCTTTCAGTCAACGTGTGTGAAATTGTCAATGATTCACGTGCTCTAAGTTAAATAAAGTTAACATTCAGTATCCACATGATTGCTTCACCCCGCGCACTTCAACCTCTTTGGCCAGTCTGATCTGCTCATTTCAGTCTATCTGCATCTACTAACAGCAATGGATACACCCTCTGCGTATAACTGAGCTACAGTTTCTCGATCCTGAAATCAACCCTCGCAAGCCGTGGCAGCCCTACCATTAGAATTATCCCGAAACAATAGATCCGTCGTAGGATGTGTAAGAACACTTTCGACAAGCCCAACGGTTAAGAACGACAGCGCAATATATACGCGAAACCATAGCTTGCAAACAAAAACGGCATCCGGAACTGCGGAGAGCGAGGCGACGTGTTGCAGGTACGAGTCCTGAAGGTAACGGAGATCGCGCATTGCTGAGGGGTTCCTTTGAAGTATGATCTTCGAGATTTAATTTGCAGCGCTTGAAAACGGTCGTGTCGAGATCAGAGAGTGTAGTCCCATGCCGACCTAGACCAAGGCTAGACAAACAGATAACAATTAGCTTTTTTTCCAAATACTTATGCTAAGATTACACTGGAGATGGATGACTACACACTTTCGGAGAATAATTCGAAGGGAAGGGACCAGTAAACTTGTTCTGCTCAAGATGGGTCAATAACGTCTGTGGGCGACATTGAGTAAGGGCTTACGAGCTACGGCGTACATGATCCTCGGAGAGGAAAGCCGGGATATTTACATGCGTCTGTAGTGTTAGTTGCGTCAAGGGTTCATGAAGTAACGCCAAGTGGCTGGATGCAGCGTCCAGTCCATACACCAGGTCGCCGTAACCCATGCCACAACAGCCCCGTCGCATGAGGGAAGCCAGATTTGCACTGATTACGTTTGGGCCAGCGTAGACGTGGAAGAGATTGTGGACAAGGCACTGTGCGCGAACGGTACAACCTACTTCGAAGAAAGATTCATGATAGACTTCGAATTGGTTTTGGATTGGTCTCTTGTGGACCAGGGGGTGGTCATAATGAAGGCAGTGTCGATCCTCGACTGATTATCTGACCGACATACCCGCATGACGCTGGGCCCCGTTGGACAGCCACCTCGTTAGTTACTAATAAGTTGACGTGTTCGTTGTATTTGAGAAAGCTACGTTGGAGAATAGTCAGTTTTACCCATATATGTGCGAAAACGCGAAGAAACAAATACTTACTTTGAATAGTCATAGGACATCGCTGAGGAAGCGGGGAAATGTTCGGTCCTTGACTGTAACCAAGCGCGATCGCATGAGAGCATTGGAGAGAGGGACACAATGATAATTGCAAGTAAGATAAGAACGCAGACGTGAGGATGTAAAGAAAGACTCACGTACAGTAACGCGAAAGCTGGCCACCAGTGTTGTATCGACACATCTTGGGATGAAAAGATGTCGGGGGCGAGTTGGAGTTTGCTTGAGTTTGCAGAATTGGTGTTGATATGAGTTTGAAGGCATGAAGCGCAGACGCGCAGACGAGAGCTACGAGCATTGTGGTGAACAGAATTAATAACCCGAGGTAGCGATAGAATACCTATGACACCGGTCGTTTTCGAACAAGGCCCACTGTCAGCGAATGAATTTGTGTTGAAAAGTTGCGGTCCGGAAAGTTCCGCTCATCACGACTCCGACCTCCCATCATCGACATTTTGGACTTCGTCTTTCCATGCATCGCAGCGCTGAGCGCAATGTACTTATCCGCCTCGAGTTCGGGTGTCAGAAGTGTTGTCCATGGATCGCCGTCCTTTGGAGGTGCATGTTCGTGTGGAGCGTCGATGTCCACAGGCTTTATTCCTGGCGCAGTACCCTTGACGTGATGTTAAATAAATGCCCCAATATGATGTGTGAAGTAGGATCCGGCGGAAGTTAACATCTGCGATGTTTGGTTGAGTGTTCAACGTTCCGTCCTTGGCTTTCGCTCATGGCTGATACTTACATATGTGTTTGAGGACGGGAGCCAAAGGAGATTTTTACAACGGCGTGGAAGAGGCAACGTGCAACGACCTGAGTTTATATACTTACACTGTTGCTCGTTCCGTGTCACCATGTAGCGCCGTTTGAGCGCCGTTGAATTCGGGCCACTGTCACTGTGAATGATTACTTACATTGAACGCACATGACTACTTACAAACTTGAGCTTGAGCACTGAGCAGAGCATGTACCTGCGCAGTGTGACCCGAAGAACCTCAAGGCGCCTGGATAGTATTTCCTCTCCAGTATCTCCATGTCTGTGTACTAAATATTTTTGGTCTATCACTCACTCCATGCAAACTCCATGCATTATGTATTTTTCGGTATCTACACAGCTACAAAGCTCAAGTCCCACAAAATTTCATCCACGCCGGATTCTACTAAATATTCGGTACGTCGCCCATCGCGATTCGCCCTATTGGTGAGACTAAATTGGAGGTTCGATGTGAATAACCGCATCTCCTGGCCTTACCACGTCCTATAGATGATCGCTGCCAGTGACTGTTACATCTTCCCCCACCCGCACCAGGATTGTAGCCGGCTCAACGTCGATAGCCACATGGTGTTCGCCGGGGTGAACGCCGTACCCATCGCTCTGGCTAGCGGGATTCACTGTGGCATCTTGCAGCACAAGGCCCGCCGGGCCGCTTTCAATCACCAAATGATGCTGTTCGCCAAGCTGGCGATGGTTCTCGTTTGTGTGGCTTGTTCCATTCCCCACGAAATGGCTCGACACCATACCAGATGGCGACAAAGGCTGCGACATTGACAGAAGTGCAGCTTCTTCTGAATCGAAAATGGGATCAGCGTGCGAAGAGCGCGTTCCGCCAAGCCCATCCGACAGAGGTTCTAAGTGGGGGAGAGAGAAACTGTTGACGAAATTTGGGCGTTCTGTCGGACTCGCAGAATGAAGTAGGACGGCGGGAGAACGATCGATAACATCGGGAGATACAGGAGAAGGTAGATGAATGACAGCCACGTCTGTCTTATTCTCCGAATGAATGACTAGTTTCGATGGCACTGGGTCAGGACGAGGGTCTGCGAGACTCTCTTTCGCAGCATGGGAACCTATGCAATTAATCATGATGTTGAGTCCATCACATACGCAAATAACAAAAGAGAAAAATTAACCTTGTTCGATGGAAAGCGTCTGGAGTCTAGGGACATGTTGGAAGAGTCGGCGCCACCACTTGTCGGAAAATCTATCATAACCACCAAAGTGACCCTTGAATCGTGTCTCGATCAGCTCGTTTTTCCGGCCAGAAATCCACGTTCTGTGCAGCGCATCGAGCAACGTCGCGAACGCTTGGCCAAAACGCCGGTCCGTATTCTCAAAAACTTCCTGACCCGGCAGCCAATGCAGCAGTCCCCATATGAATATCGAGGAAAAGTAGAAAAAGACATCCAGTGAGATCTCCTGGGAGCCCGAAGAGGCATCAGACAATTTTTTGTTTAGGTGATTACCGATGAATTCGAAAATTTGCACGAATTGATTATCGACGTCCCGCAGAGTGTGTCGTCTAGTCAGGACCGTGATCGTCAGCGCATCCTTCGGGGCCACTCGTAAGTAAAGGGTAGTCAGATATGCTAATGAATTCAGGATGTCGACCATATGGGAGTGTGTGCACAGGGAATTCATCGACTGATCATGCGAGATACGATGGGAAGCGGCCAGCTTGAGCAGTGTACTGAGAACGTTTGAAATAGCAGAAATTCTTTGATCTATGCACCGCCGACAACAGTTAGCCATATGCGAAAATGAGGCATCTACGGTTAAAAGCTCACCAGAAAAGTAATCGGGTATCATAGAATATATGAGAGGATACTCGATAACAGTAGGAATAGGGACAAATAAATCGTCGGCCCTAGGCGTGGTCAAAGGCGCAACGTGACTGCTGAACTGCAGTATGCGCGACCACAGCTCTTGCTGGTACTGGGAAAGCTTCGGCGAGTTGTGGTGTTCCAAAAGCTTGCGGAGGAAGATCACCGTCTGATCGTCGCAGAATAGACGCTGCGTTATCTTGGGCTCCATATACTCGGAAAGTCCATAGTCGTGTTTACCAAATCGGTCGAACTGGTAGTCTCCTCCGTGAAGGAGGAATTTCGACATAGAGCAGGCAGGCTTACAATGCAGTTGTTCGAAGTATTTGTTGCGGCGATCCGGGCGTTGAAAGTGATGATCTCGTCGAGGCGCCGTCCATATGGATTCGGAAAGCTCCTGGAAACAATGGACTATCGCGGCAAGGAATAGTTCAGTCTGTTTCATGCCCGGCGTATGGCTCACGGCTTCGACCAAGGATTGCGTGACATCGCTGAGGGGGAAGCTGCGTTTCCAAAGAATGCGGTGGTGATACAGGTCTGGATCGTCGTCCAAGAGACGCTGATTGCATGCATCTCGCAAAGAAAGCCACTCCCGATCGATCATAAGCCATGTTTGTTGGTACCACAGATCGTATGCGGACGGTGCCAAATGCTCTGGCATGATCAAGGAAGGGTTTTTCATGACCCACTCCAATCTATTCGTATTCGACTTGGGATTGGACTCAAACCCGAGACTGGGTGGAGGGAAGATATGGAAGATCACGCGAAGAACAATCCCATACAGCTTACGGAAAGCGAGTGACTGCGGAGATTTGTACGGACAAGGACTTGGAAGTGTGTCCTGAGGATAGAGTCGGAAGAAGAAAGCCAGACCTTGGATAGATGGAAGGATCGTCGTAGCGGCAAGGAAAATCAGTATCAATCCAATGACAAAAGCGATAGGGATCGTAACTTTCCGTCCAAGAGGCAAAGTGAATTCAACCAAGCCTGCTAAAAACAGGACGAGGGCGCCTTGGAGGAGGAGAGGAAGGGCCGCAAACACATGTGGTAAATACCATGCCTGCGCGGCTTCCTTGCGCATGTGGAGGATGGCCAGTTTCTCCTTTCCGGAATATCCGATGTAGGATTGGTGTTCACGCAGCCACTGGAGGGCGATCGTACCGACGAGAACAGTCGTCAGAGCGAGGATTAGACTGATGAACCAGAACACGTTGATCCTGATCATAGCTTCCGTTTGCGTGAATGGCGCGAGGATGGCTTCTGGATTGACTGCTGCAGGGAATGGAGAGCTGTTATTCTGGCCATTCGCGATGTGGAAGAGCAGGGCGATGATAGTGTTATTCGGATCCGGTTCGAGAAGCTTGTAGGCTTGGTTGACAAATGCTGTGACCACACCAGAAAAGAGACCGGCCTTTGGGACGCTCGTAAGGACTAAGAAATAGGATATAATAGGGCAGTAGACTTACGAAGATCAATAAATTTTGGACCTCCTCTTTCCATGCGTTGCAGCGCAATGTATCGGCTTCGAGTTCAGGTGTCAGAATGGTCGTCCACGGATCGCCGTCCTTCGGAGGTGCATGTTTGTACGGTGCGTTAGGGTCCAGAGTCTTCATTTCGGCATCGTTGCCCTAGCCATAGCGTCAGTAAATTACATCAACATTCACCGATTGTGGCGATTGTGTACACTAACCGGAGTAGCATTCGGAATTTCTCCAGCGTCTGCTTCATGGATATCGTGGACGTGACTTGCGCTCATGGCCGAGATGCGTATTGGGTGAAGTAATAATTGAACGGAGATGACAGTGCGGAGTACAGGTAGAACAGGGAGCGACCTCGCCAGCTAAACACGGGCGTCAATTTGTAGGAGGCTGGGAAAAGGAGATGCCGATTCCCAAGCGCAAGCGCTCAAAACTCAGGTGATCTGTTTTATCTGTATTCCAGTGACACGCACGACATAGAAGCTGCTTCTATGGCATTCCGTTGCACATGACTATAGCACAACATCGGATGCCCAATCTCACGATACAGGTCGTTGAGTGCGTGAAAGGGGGGTAGTCCGCGGGAAATTGTCGCAGATTCTATTTTAACAATCAACTTTGTGGTCTAGAAGACGTCTCTGACAATGTTTGACAGAAGGCCTTGGTAGACGTTAATCAATCCAATGAACGCAGGATTCCGTAGCGAACGATGTGCATCCCATTGAATCGAACGAGCCTTCATGTCGGCAGTGCTGGCTGGAGCCTGGGTGGTCTTATGCCATGGTACAAGATGAAAGTAAGATATTCGACGGGCGGACGGCTTGGGCATGCGAGGTTAAAATAAACATTTGAGACAGGTGGAATGAAGTCGTGGCGGCGATAGCGACTTGTTAGACCTCCTGCTATTTGAGCAGGCGCCAAGAAGTTGAGGGGAAGAAATGGCCAAGTTTATCTGAGCGCATAAAGGCCGGTTAGCGCACGTGGAATAGATACTGATAGGTTGCTGCCAGTCGCTGCCGAAAGGATAAATTGGAGCACCTGTGAGCGACAGAGCAGCAATAAGCTAAGTTCAGATTGTTATCCCAGCTCCATTTGAGCGCACCTCTCCCGCGCATGCAGGTCCCAACCTTCCTGCTCATTTCGCCTCCATAATTTCATTATATGGCCTCGTTTGAACCATGCGAAACTACGAGGCCATGTTTTGAGGTATGCGGGATCCAAGGGGCCGTGCAAGGCGATGTGAATTGCCCAAGTAATAAGACCATGGGCTGAACGCAATGAAAGCGGCGAAATTCAGCCGTGGCTGAGAAACGCCGATGTTCCAAGCCGGCACCAAAGACTTTGCAACGAGGTGTTCTGGTACGGCAGGGTATCATTGAGAAGCCTGATCATAATAACAAATGCGTGATGGAAAGGCAGGTATTTTTGGTCGCTGAGCGCTGCTGTGTGTATAGAAGTAATCGAGGACGAAAATACTTTGTTTTCGTGAGACATGAGAGAAAGTCGAGGACTCGAGATGAACGTACGAATTCTCGCTCCGCGGCATGTGACGGCAAACGTGTATTTACTGCCACTGGGATGGATCCGTCTGACTTTGATCAACGTTGAACTATCGAAGTCCTATTGCCGTGTTCTTCATCTCTCTGCCATTCACGAGGCAAGTCACAACCATTCACCGGACCAGACGTCATATCTGCCGAAATGGATCAACGATTGTGGCAGGTAACGCGATATTTTTGCGCATTTGCAGCGGTTCATGTTGAAAGGGGGCACAAATCAGAGTGGCAGTGAGGCAGTGAGCGAGGTGATGTTGGTGCCTGACCGACACAGACTGTACTCGCGATTCTCATACTTCGACCTACGTTGACCATTCGCATGCCTATAGCCAGGGAAGTCAACATTTAGCTCGATGGCGGATGTGCATGCTGGAATGTAATATTGGAACATACCAAGTAAGGTCATCGCCACCTGGGCACTTCGTTGGATTGGCGATTCCCTTAAGACCCTGGCTATTTGTCCCCCTTCCTGCTATGTCCTCCTTCCCCATTTCTGCGGTGACTTGTACGCCATCCCGCTTATCCTTCGAATTCGCGTTTCAAGAATTTCCGTTTGCTCTCTGAGGCTATATTCGCAAGTCGAAGCTCGCGCGCAGCGGTCCTCTCTGTACGGCCTCGGCAGAGGCTATTCTTTGGCACTTGAGTCATGGCGTGGAATGTAACGATTTAGATGGGAGGACATGGGTGTATTTGAGCAAAAAAATTCAATGTATGCGTGGAGGAATCGGAAGGGTAGAAAGGGCTATTAGAGGTTGACTAGAGGTTTGTGATCGATTAAAAGTCCGACTTTTGGTCCCTCTCAGGGCTACTTACTCTCAATTTGCTTCCAATCTCATTCTTTGCCCATCTCTGCCATCAGGATTTTTCTGCGTTGGACGTCCGCGTCAATGTTTAAACGTAAACGTTTGAACATTCGAGCGCTTAGAGAGACCGTCTATATTTAAAATCTAACATTACAACGTTTAGTTTTACCCTCACACCCATCTGTCCTCTGGATCTATAGAACGTTGCTATCCCCACTGGTAGATTCAAAGACTTGATACGCCTTACAGAGGCTAATCCTTCCGAAATGGTTTCGATCATGATAAGATGTTCGATTTCAAGGAAACTATTGAAGCTTACGCCTAAGTATATGGAATCACAGAAGCGCGCCTTTATCATTCTGGGCGCTAAATAGAATGATACTCAAAGTAGGGATTTACAACATATATGAATGACCACGCCATGTATTTTTTGCGAAAGGATCTTAATTTACCTTATGCTCCTCCAAATGATTTTAGTCAGATGCGACAACGACAACATCTTATTGACAGAATCACGATGTGAATTACATTTTGTATTCACAAATACACCTCGAAACCCACCAATCATTGATCCAACTTCATTCTCGAGGTCCTAAACAGCTCCACCATCCCCACAGGGATCAAGTCAGGGTGCACCGCCTTCAGGCTACCATACTTGCGGATCACACCTTCGCCGTACATGCTAACCACCCATTTTTCATACCAGTCCATCTCTAACCACGGTTTAGGGAGCTGATCCATCGACACCCTGATCTCAGGCACCAGTCTGACATCAAGATACCCGGGAGAACCGAGCATATTACGATAAGATTCTCCCCAGCTGCGCAGCCAGGTCTCGCGCAGAGAGGCGTACTCTTCGAACGACATGAACGTGGGCGAGAACTTCTGACGGTGGTTGTCTGCTTCTTCGTCCCAGACTTCCTTGGCCCGCGCGTAGTCTTTTTGATCGTGTTCCATATGTTTGGCGAACTTGTCTCCGGCCAGGTGGTCGTCGTCCACGAATATCGGGGGTTCAAGACCTGTGGTATAGTCCTTACTATCCCAAAATTCATCTGCTGTAGTGGATTCCTCGTCGACAGAGCGCAAGCCTTGGGCAGAGTCCTCTATTCCAAAAGTAACGAGCGGCTTTTCCCGTCTTTCGAGCGCAAGTATCTCCAGCATGGTATTGCGAAGCTCCAAGCCACCACTGCCGATCGGGAAATAGAAATAGCCTTCCGGGAGGTCCTTCACATCAAAACGCTCCTCCAAGATCCTTCGAAGGTACCCAACAACCCCACCAGTCGGATTCTCTGCGGAAAGGGGAAAGAGCTCCTGCTGGATTCTGGCGAACGTATCCACCAACTCGCCGATATGGGCTGTACCGAAGCACTTGGCGGGGGTGCCGCCGAAGTTGCGGAAGAAGAACATCATGTACTTGTTGTACGCGTTCACCCAACCGAAGACGGACTTGGCGCTCGCGAGCTGGCGCCGCATCTCGATGATGTGCTCGTCGACTTGCGATTGGTCCAGACAGAAGCGCTTTTGTGCGGGGTCGAACTTGAGGAAACCCCATCGGATATCGCCCGCGGGGAGCTCGCCGAGCGCGAGCGAAGAGCTCTCGTCCTGCGGCCCGATGTATGCTGAGCCCGTTTTCTTTTGGTTGAATTTGAGCCCGACGAGCGCTGCGTATTCCTGCATCGCGGCCCAGCCGTCGGCGACCTTCCTGACGTCAGCATCCCAGAGCCACAGGTCGTCGTGCATCCTGTAGAGGTAGAGCCCATTCGCGCGCTGGTTCACGGCAAAGTCCATGATGAAGACGACGACCTCGCCACATACGACGCTGAGAGAGTAGCTGATCGGCGTACCACGCTTGCGCACGCGTGGCTCGGGATCACCTGGAAAGCGGACGGGCGCGGAGAGGAAGGCCTTGTAGAAGCGAAGCCATGCCTTCGACATGCCGAGGAACTCGAAGATGGCCAGGATCGATGTATGTGGGAGGGACGGCCCAAACCACTCGAGGTCGGAGCACAGGACAGCATGGGTTCCATGAAGCGACGTGTTGAGGTAGCACTCCGTCGTCATGATTTGCAGCAGCTGTTGTTTGACGGCAGCTGGGCTGATCGCGTTCTCGCTCTCGCTCTCGCTCTCCTCGGGCGCATCGACGAGGTCGTCATATGGGTAGGCACGCTGGCCGCGGTCTGCAGCTGTGTCAAAAAGAAGCTGTTCCGCCTCATGGTTTCGCGCTGTACGTTGATAGAAGCAGTACCATCGTCCTGGCGGAGTTGTGCGGTTCGGTTCTCCTTTACGGCGAGGGACGGTACGGAAGGTCGGATCCATGCTCGGCTGTCGAAGATGCGGAGCAGAGCATCTTTGAGTTTCACCTGCCAGGCTACACCGATGTGTTGAAGAAGAAGCGCGTCCACAATTTCAGGATCAGTAAAGGCCCTATAAAATCATAAATATCAATATCTCAATTACAAGTGGTCAAAAAGAACGGAGACGCACCTATATTTTCCGTTCAAGTGACGGCGGAACTCAACAAGAATGCCTTCTTTAGGCCACTCCCAAGAGTCCAAGCTCGCCATGCGCATGGTAAGAACGCTGGCGACCTCTTGCAGTGCCGTAGAATTTTCCTGGAAAGTCTTCAGTGTCGATCGCTTGTCCTCGTCCATCAGCCCAGATGCCAGCAGGCCTTTTATCGCGTTGTTGACGTCGAAGACGGTGATGGGTTCGATTTGTAGCATTGTGCCGAAAGACCTGAGCTCCTTCCGCAACTGCTCCAACATCCTTGCCGCCTCCTCCGACTCGAAAAGCTCCTCCAAGTACTTCATTAGCTGAGCAATATCCACAGATGGCTCCTCGAAGATGATTGACAGCAACTTCTCCTTTTGTTCGTGCATCTCCTTCCTTCCCACCTCGATATAGTCAGGGGACGCAGCTGTGGCCTCAGCTGCCTCTTCGATCGGCTCAGCTAAGTCAGCTTGGTACGCAAGGGCTACAGAATCGCCGCTCGCCAACCACTCGTTAAAAAGCTTCCCGAAAAGCGTCGCGGCATCGAAGCGCGTCGTCGTATGCCGAATATGTTCCTCTAGCGTCTCCGCCCAGCGTGCGGCGATCTCGCGGGAGAAGCTTGGGTCCCTGCGTGCCTGCTGCAGCCAGAAATCGAGGTCGTACAGGTTAAGGCGCCCACCGACGGTCCGTTCAGATGCGAGCGCGCCGGAGCCTGTCCAGGCCTTGACGGCTTTCGCAAGCAGTGCGACCTGCTTGAGTACGTCGCCATTGGCGCCGAGGGCTCGCGCTTCGTCGACGACGCGCGCATGAGCTTGGTAAAGCTTGCGTTGCTTTTCGAGCTCTTGGAGCTTGATGTCGGTGATGAATTGGAGTGTCTGGCTGAAGGAGCTTCGGGATGCAGTGGGAGTGGTAGTAGAGGGTGCAGATGACATGGTAGGCAAATTGCGATTGGATGTTCCTGCTCTGTACGGGTTGCCTCAAGTATTGAAAAAAATCGAAAATAAGGCTTGGAACCTCGAGCCATCATCAAGGCTTTCGATGACCACGGGTGATTGAAAATGCTAAAAACATCACGTACAAGTACGACATATCTTTGGTCTCTTTTCATAACGGTGACTCTAGTCGACGGGTCCGGAGATAATGACACTGTTAATACTCACCTGCCGCCCTTGCCACTGCCAAGGGAGCGACAAGGTAATTGAGAATGCACGCGTCGATTCGGGTCTACAGATCGCAAAATTGGCAAAAGATCCGTGAACGCGTGAACGTTGATACGGGGTTAACATTTTTTCCGACCTGAGTTGGACATGAGATGAAAGTTTACGGAAGACAACATGGACACGTTGACAGAGTTGAGCGTTCGGAATGACCCAAGCGCTCGCGGAGGCGTAAGTTATAACTCTGACTCGTCCGCAAAGGATCGCCGCACCATGTGAATGGGCAATGCCGCGCCATTGACGCGCGATTGCCGCGCACAAGCTGGAGAATGCCTCGCCCATGACTGCCGTCAGAATTTTGTTGAGCATTGGCGTCTGGATGTTGTGGTTTAAACGTTTATCCTTTGAACTGGTACCGTCCACGTTTCAAATCTAACGTTATCATCAAGTAAATGTCGGCGAAAACTATAACGAAGCTACCAGGTCATTCGGAAGCTGGATCAACTCGATGGCATGGCTCACCAGAGTCACATAGTAAAGTTTTGATAGTGTCGGAAATTCTTGAAGCACACTGGCATTGCTTGCTCAGAAACCAGCATCTAGACGCTATGAATGAATGTGTATTACCTATTCCAAGAGCCTTCCTTTACAAGTACTCAAGCGTCTTTCAGGTATCGCAATAATTGCACTCGTCAGTAAGGGAAGCCCATAGTCCAAGAAGTGCGAGACTACAGCTGTTGACAGAGTTAGCCCAGCGTTTTCGAATGAGTTCCGACGTAAGCTGAAAGTTTCCGTTGAACCGCCACAATCGAGAGTGTCTTCGAGGAGGCCAATCCAGATGAGATGCGGGTATAAATTTGCCGCAAGGAGATCCAAAGGCAGGATGCAAATGCTATGCAATGCGCAAGAGGGCTAAGTATAGGGCGACGAGAAGAGGTCCCAGACTCGGCGGTTGGGAGGAGGGACTTTGATGTGTTGCTTTACTTTCCGAGCCATATGAATTCATCACCGCCTAGCTTTATAGCCAATGAGAAGTCAAATCAATGAGGAGGACCACAGAACCCAATGAATAGATCAATGCCCCAACGAAGTGTCTCGACGAGTCCGCGGGCTGAGCAATAAAAATACAAAGATAGTAAGGAATATAGCTGGTGGGTTTATCTCAGTATATTTTAGAAACACAATACAAGACTGCCGTACCATATGAGAGCGAAGAGCAAATTTTATGATGAAGACGACGGCCAAGTGGGCAAGTTTCTGATTTCGCTATTGCTCTGCTGCGCTGGGTCGGGTTCCCGCCATGCTTGCGTAGTTTTCCTGATATGCTCTGATAGCGGCTCATCATCCGAGTCGTGTAGGTGCTCATTGTCATCGTCGTAATCGTCGGCCAAGAATTCGTTCGCTGGAGGGCCGTCATCTTGGCTGAGTCGGATTGGGCCTTCGGTCTGTCTGAAGGTCTTCAACCTGGTAGTGGAGTAGATATCAGACCCATGTCAAGTAGACAAATGCGCTGTCAGAACATACTTGTGCGATACTACTCTGCGAAGGGCATCTGCTCTTCTCCAAAGAAGGAACACGACGCATAGTGTGCATGTTGTGAAAAGGAAAATCATGGGCATGTTTCCAATGGGTTGAGGTTTCGGAGATTCCTTCGGTTCTATCAGCGGTTTCAGATGTTTACCTATCTGCTTTTCATATATGATAGTGCTTACCTCCCGGAACTGGTGCCATTCTACGTCGTTAAGTAAAAGTGTTGTTTCTGTCAATGTTGGTGGAGTTTTGCGAAGACTTTCAGTAGGAGACAATTTCGTGAATATCCTTCCCACTGAATAGATGCAGAAGTCGTCGTTAAAGTAAGCGCTGACTCCTGAAGCACAATCACTGCGGGCGCGCTGCGGACGATGGTGAAAGTTAGCTGCCAAGCCGTAACTACTAAAGTAACTAACCGGGAATAGGAGTGCCTGACGTACAGCACGTGGCTCCTGGGAAAAAGAACACGATCACGTTACTAAGTGGATACTATAGTAACTTGACAATGATAGTAATACTTATTACTGACCGCGTTGCTCTTAACTCCAACTTAACTCTAGTCTCTACTAAGGCTCTCTCAACTACATCAATTTCTTGGAGAGATCAACACGGAAGGCCTGAAGACTTGAACACGATAAGTACGCAGAATGCCTCCGGATAACTTGTAAGTTAGAGCTATTAGAAGTATTACTTCAAATGAGGTTACTTTTGGCTGACTCGGGAACACAATTCTAACAGAGATACCAATGAATGCGTCTTCGAAACGCCAGCGGCATCGCGCTCCTAAAGAGGGTCTATGGCTCTGTTACCAATTACGATCTCAATCAAAAGGCGGAGGTTGTCTGCGCCTGTTTCGTGTCTGGAGATGAGAATGCGACCTTGACGGGAGCTGAGAGGAGCAGGGCGTGAATACCACGGTAAGGAGCTCCAATCACATCAAAACAATACTGAAGTATTGTAGGCGATCGCTTCATATCGAACAGACCTAAATTATCCTCACCTCTCAACACCACGCCCCGCACGAACCGAATTTGCAAACAGTTCGGATGATGGACGACCGTATCCTCAACTTCAAAGACGCCGAAACCTCCCTGTGCCCCAATCAGGACGAGAAAACAATGGCCCTTCTGCGAAGGAGGCGTCGTCGCTCTTCAACCTCACACCTCCGTTACGACCCACGTCGTGACCGAAAACCTGAACAAGCGCCGACAGTCTCTCATCGTTCTAGACAGCCCAGGCATTCCTCTCGATTAGAGGCATCTCCATTTCTTGGTCCCCTCGTAACCTCATCGCTGTCATTTGTGTGAAGAGCGTATTTTACCAAAACCTCGATACCAAGGCTGTGACGCGTTTTGCACTGCGAGTATACAGGCCGCCTTGGGGTGATTGAGTGGGGACACGAGAACCACGACACCCACATAGCCACAGGCATGTCACTGGGCATCTTCAGGTATGGGATGCAGTCGATCGGAGTATATTCCATGGCATGCCGCTCCGTAGCCGGACGCCCCACAAAGATCCTGGGGTGAAGAGTCTATCTTGGAATCGCGACGTGCTGGCTGTGGGCATGGAGGATGGCGAATCTCGCTTGTGGACATCCGACAGCCGAACGTCCATACAAAGCTTGTCAAACACCACGGGCGTGTGTCGGCGTTGGAATGGAGTGCGGATAGGACGCATCTTGCAAGTGGGGACAGCAATGGTATCGTGCTCATCTGGGACAGTCGCAACACTCGCGAACCACTTAGTAAGCTACGGCATAAAGGCAGCACAAGAGTACGCCTTCTCTCTATGTCATGACGTCAATCTCACCGTTTCAGGCTCTAGCTTGGTGCCCATGGAAGCCCGCTCTCCTCGCCACAGGAAGCTGCGAACCCGAAGGCAAAATCCGGATCTGGAGCGCCTCCTCGATGTCGCCGCACCCCCCGAGCCTGTGCATACCCTCGCGCTCAACACGTCCGTGCTCTCTCTCCAATGGTCGCCGCACTGCAAGGAGCTGCTGAGCACCCACGGACGCTCTTTCGTGCCTCCGCCACCCCCTCCGCCGCCGCGCCGGGCGATCAGCTGGAGCGGTGTCCCGCGAAGCCGCCTGTCGACGCCGCAGGCAAGCTGACGTATACAGAGACGCCGTTCACCAACTCGATCACGGTGCACGCGTATCCGTCGGGGAAATGCTTGATGACGCTGACGAATGCGCATGCGGGTGCGGTGCCGAATGTGGATGCGGGCGCGGTGACGCAGAGCTGCTTGAGTCCGTCTGGCGAGAGCGTTTTTACTGTTTGCCCTGGAGAGGAGACCCTCAAGATGTGGCAAGTGTGGAGCAAGCGTGTTCCTGCGCCGAAACCAGAAAGCGCATTTGACAGGTTTACGATTCGGTGAATTTTCGAGTTCACTCTTTGTCCTTGTTGTTCTTTTTCCGCTTGTAATTTGTCGGATTTTGTTGTTTTCTCGCTCTTCTCTCACATATCTTGCTTGCGAGTGCTCTGTTGCTGTCTTATGCATGTTATATCTATACACTTGCTATTTTTGTTAAAGTTAAAGTTACATACTAATTGTCGCTGTCTTTATCACCACCCCAGTACATACATATATCTTAAACACACAGCCTGTAAAATACTCAATCACCGAATACTATTCCGATTAGGATAGCCTGATGTGTCCACATGAAAAGCGGTAGACCCTCCAAAGCTAGCTACAAGAGCAGTATTGGCCTGTGGATCGACATCGTGACATCAGCAGAAAGCAGTTTTAATACATAGGTTCACCTAAATATAACGCATACATAATGGATTTCAGTCCGAGTATACGTATGCGAAACCATGATAGAAACTTTTAACCATCTTGTAATGTAGCTATGGTTATTATACCCATTCTGATTGCATTCTGATGCCTCAGAAATGTTGTGTACCCATACAAGGATATTAGAATTATTTCATTATTACCATTACGATGTTGATCATGCAATACAAACGTTCCCAAAGTACCACAATTCCAGGAGAAGTAAATTCTATCAAATTTCAATTGGGTTAGAATCTTCCCTGGGATTACAACTACCATATCTTCATAAGCTAGTTTCTACGGATTGTATTTCACACATTTCATCCAATTTTATAGTGTTCCAATGGGATTGTACAGCTATAAGATAAGAGAATACAATGGAATTCATTTGCAAACTTTTCGCAAGCTTTCCAAAGACTTGTGACTCTCAAATTCCTTGCGTAGGATTCCAGCTCAATAAACCCTTGTAATGGTCACTTGCATTCTAATGAATTCTATGATAGAACTGCCTTGCAAACGTCAGAAGTGTTCCAAGCATTTTATGGTGATTTATGACATTGTAATAAAGCTTCTATTACCCTACGTTTGTGACCAGTGTATGGGATCTTAGCAGGACTTATAGAATTCCTTCACCTAGTGTAGAGGGCGCTTTTTTGGCGATGAGGACAATGCCGTGATAGAAATCTATACTAAATCCGATATGTAGGTCCAGTGTAGGTCCGTTTTTTCATTTCGAGTAATCCGATGGTCCGTTCTTTGATATAAATAGTAAATCGTGGCCCTACTAGACGACATGAGGCAGGAAATATGCCATGAAGGGCAGAACAATATGAATTGGACTGAGCCAAATAAAGCAAGTACAAAGCGTCTGCGTCAACATCCGGCAGCGGGTACTTCCTTTCGCTTACCACCTACCACGACCACTACCATCACTTCCATCCACGAAATCGCGTGCATGTCTCTTTTCTAGACGAAAAGAGAACAGTACGCGACGCAATGGACGCGTCTACCAGCAGCGACAGCAATGTCACCCCCGCGGAACATTCAGTAGCGAAGCACGGTATCTTGGGCATCAGAAAGCGCGTCGAATCCAGTGGAGAAGGGTCTTTTCTGTCGATGTCGCGTGGAAAGAGGCCACGGCTATCTGCCATGGCGGAGCCATCGAGTTATGGCAAACCAGACTCGATTGGATTTGGTGTGCGTTTTTTCGTGTACCGTCCGCGACTGGACACTCACTCTCGTCATAGGCCGACCGCCTTCCTCGGCCAAGATCGCTGTTTGACGACGACCTCAGCAATGCGAGTATGAGCAGCAGTATGTATTTCAGCCCAGGCCGCCGGCCTCTGAGCCGCGCAAGCTCGTTCACCGTCCCATCGTGTCCACCGAGCCCTCTGCCAATTAGCCAGATCACCGGCGCACCGATTGGAGCGGACCGTTTCCACCAAGGGATTGCTCTAATGCGCAGCGCATCTCTCTCCTCCCTGCACTTGCCTGCCTCGGCCGTGCAGAACTACCCCGAGTCATCAGCAAAACACTTCCTGAGCCACGCACGCACGACATTCGACTACTCGCCTCCGACCGACGCTTCCAACGGGATCTCAGCGCGTATCCTCTCCTGCTCTACGTCCAACGTCGCATATTTTACGCGCGGAAATCGCGTACATTACAAGAATATCACGACCAATTTCAACACGGACATCTCGCAGCTGTGCAAGCTCTCGGAGAAGTGGGGCACCATCCGCGCGCTCGAGGGCGGGGGCGTCACGCAGCCCAACATCCTCGCTATCGCCACGAGCAAAGGGTACATCCAGATCTGGGACGTAAAGGCCAAGAAGGCGACGATGACCTGGCCCACGACGAAGGAGATCACCGCGCTGGCGTGGAACGGCCCGATCCTGTCCGTCGGCGGGATCAAAGGCAGTATCCGCCACTATGACACGCGTCTGCCCGCGTCCAAGCTGAAGGAGCAAGCACGACAGGTCATACGGAACCATGGGCAGGTGACGTGTTTGCGGTGGAACGAGGATGGCAAGTTTCTGGCGAGCGGGGATGCGGCTGGGACCGTGCATTGCTGGGAGCTAGGCCAGAAGGTTCCGCTCGAGGTGGGCGAATTCGTCTCGCGAAGGAAGAAGATCCAACACGCGGGAAAGATTTCGGTGAGCTTTGTGTATTTGCTTCCATTGATCCATCCTTATCTTCTTCGATAGGCTATTGCATGGTGTCCTTGGCTACCCAAGCTACTCGCCACCGGCGACGATAAAGGCATCCTTGGGTGAGTTCATGACACCTGCCGGATCGGATGTGACTCTGGAGTTCGTGGACCTCTCGGCGAAGTCTTTGGGTGCGGAACTGGTGAGTTTTCTGTGCGAATCCTGAGTGAAACTGGCCGTTTTGTGTAGGGAAATTGCCTAAACGGGGGTACGTTTTTGAAAATGAGCGTAGGTCACAATGTGCATTCGGGTTCTGGTATCATGCGCGCAGAGTGCAGCCCACCCCGAAGGGCATGAGCATCCGCACCCCGCCACTATCTACGTATCTAAGTGCTCTATCCCGCTAATTAGATAGTTTGCAATAAGACAAAATGGAAGAACTTACTTTGCGCCAAGGTTTTGCGATGGAATGTTGGCTGTTCAGTTTGTGCGCTTTCTGTGCGAGTTCGTGGGTTGTCCGCGCGCGCAATGGCACTGAGTGGTTGCTGAGCGCTGAACACGCGAGATCTCGTCGAAAATGGCTTGCACGCAGAAATCATGGATTCACAGCTACTTCTACCTGCAAGGCAAACATCAAATTAGCCAATTTTCGAACATCCCGATATGAATCACTGACCGCACAAATAAGATACCACGAGATCAAGTCCTAATAATTACACGGTAAGCAATTGTCCCCACATTAAATCAGAAACACTTACTACTCCACCCGCAAACTTCACGAGACCATCTGTATTGTAAAAAGTCAATATCAGACCGGAATAGCCTTGGTTGGAACCACATACATAGAGACCTTGTGGGCAATCTCACGGGAAATCCAGATACCAAAGCACCGAGAGCAAAACCACGTATATGGCGACAGTAACATTGCTCGCCGGAAATCTAAAAATCCGATTAGAATAGTGATTGGCGGTGCTGAGACAGACACAAGAAACCACGTACATAGAAACCTTGTAGGCTGTCTCGCGGGAAATCCAAAAATCGAATTTATACAGGGCACCAAGAGCGAAACCACGTACAATGCCCATGAAGCTGAACAAGACCTTCGCGTTGGGTGCCGACATCATGCGGAGGGATTTCCCGATGTACGCCGTGGAATAGTGGTCCGTCCAGGTGCCCTTGTACGAAATCAAAGGTGACGTCGAGTCGTAGCTTTTCGCCCCAGGCGGGATGTAGTAGGGCGTAAAAGGCACCGGCTTCGTGGATCCTGGGGTTGTATGCCCCTTCCAAGCAGCTTCTTTCGAAGTAACCAGGCCCAATCTCATGTTGATGGCCTCGGGAGCTCGGGAAATCTAATAAGAATTGGGGACTGCCCTAAGTGAGAAGTAAGTACTGGGTGTAAATATAAACAGAGTGTATGACTTACAAGATCTTATGTTGACAGCCACCGTCCACGGGAACTCCAAAAATCAAATTAAAATTGGAAACTGACCTAAGAGCCGAGTGAGTACCAGATTTAAACATAAGAAGAGTGTATAACTTGCAGATCAAGTCCAAGGGTTTGTGGGACATTCAAAAATCGAATCTAAAGTGTGATCAAAGTGATAACGGGGGTACAAGATGGCGGAAAGGAATTTGAATGATAGGGGGAAAATCAGCATGGCAAGAACACCTCCAGACATAATAAAAGACATCTTACATAGAGATAGAGCCATGGAAGTGACATGGACATCTGAAATTAAAAGCTAACCTTCCGCTATGCATGGGCGCTTAAGTTAGAGACAACAATCAAAGCTAGGGTTGACTCAATCAGTGCGTGTTACCTTGAAGACAAGATATGCAATCGAGTACTTACTAGGACATAGTGACACCATTATCGTAGATAGGGTAGTGGAAAGAGAATGGTAAGAGAATAGGGCATTAGGAGGGTAGTGGAAAGAGAATGGTAAGAGAATAGGCATTAGGACAGGTTAGACGGGTACGTATTCCAACCAAAAGTTGCCAGCCTTTATACTCCCAGAATGCGGCCATGCCAAGCCGGACCAGTCCTTCCACGTCTCCATCCGACCGATCACTAAATTTTGGAATGCACGGCAAATCTGAAGACATAATACTTAGACTCAAACTACTGTTACTAGTCCCGACGTCCTGACCCCTGCAAAATTACGGCTCGGGGATAAACCTTTCTCATACCTCTGTACTTACTTCTTCCCTGCTCAAGATTTAATTCCTTGCTAGTTGCTCTATTAGATCTAATAACATTTTGTCTACCAGTTTATTCCTTTTCTCCAACTCAGATCCAATATTCCTTCCACAAACCCGCTGCTTATTATTCCGCATCCTTCATCTCCAAGAATAGAAAATCTTCCCTTATACATAATCCCGCATTGACACCACCCAAATGTAACTATGTTGATTTAAACTGTGTGCGGTTTCACCCGGTTTCACAGACACGACAAGAAGCCAAGTACATAATAGGCTCCAGATCCTTGCCTCCATCCCCAAATCACCGCCGTAAATTCAAAAAATCTGCTTCTTTTTGCTAACGTCATCAGAACCATTGCCAATATACTACTAGTGACAAAACGTAAAGAATGTGTACCAGTGCCTTGCTACTACGTGCCCGGCAAAATAGTGCTTGCCTACATCCACCAATTAAATTTCTGCACAAGCCATACACTGGCTGATGCTTTGACACAAGGGTGGAATCTGCTATGATAGGCACAGTTATTTCGGGCGACATTGAAGCGTTGCGAGCGGGAATCTCATCAAATATTAAGCTATGTACAGCGAACGTAATTCTGTGCAATCAGAAGCATTGCCAGCAGACGGGACTGCCGAATACAACATGAACATCTGTGATTCTCGTGCTCCAGAGGAAAACACGCACATATCATTTACGTTGAGTGCGGTGCAATCGGTGGTGTGAGGTTGAATATGGAAGCATTGCAAGCAGCTTCTCATGACATCGTCCCATTTGCATGCTCCGTCAGTAATTTCTCCTCTCGCGTGCTGCTATATCGATTCTCGTTCTTACAAGGAGGTACAGAATTCGAAGTGTAGCATATTCAGCCGTTCTGAAGAGATCTACATGCCACCACTTCATTCTTCATTACAAAATCCCACTCGAATGCAATAGAAACAGTCGCTTTCTGCATTACTAGGTAGTCTAGACCGTTACAATGTTCTGTTTATGTTCTGCAATGCTGCAATCCAACAGGCGCTCACGAGCGCTAAATAATAGAATAACACTTCCCGTGTGTTTCTGCCATTTCCCTGTTATTGAAAGCCCCGGAGAGGCCTGAGATGTCGAATATACAATAGTCCAATGTAGTGTTAATAGTTTAATATGGCTATCTTCTGGAAAGCGTCAAGTTGATTGAGGAGTTCTGAAATACTAAATGGTTGTCATTTTGGGTCGGAATTTGGCCGTTACTTCGAGTTGTCTATTTAATATGAGTTGAATCCATGGGACCCATCTTTTAAGAAGCCGTTGGTGGCTTGTTGTGGCGAGCGCAGGAGGCTAGCGCTGTGTGTACCATGCAATCAATTTAGGCGCTGGCGCTGAATGTGCCGCAAATTGCCTGCAATACACATGCATTCAATCGTGAACATTTTCCGTACACATAACAAGGTGCCAGTAGTTACAATTACTCTAACCAATCTGTTATAATTCCGGGTTTTCATTCCAGTTGGACACTCTAGACGAGTGTCCGATATTCATCACTCCAATAACACCGCGCTCTTCCTCTCCCAATTCGCTAATTGAAACACGAAAAAGCATGGATTTTAAATTAGGGGCGCACATTACATATATGTTCACAGTAGCTACATACGCGCTTCGTGCGGCGACCGCGATGCGGCGGGATGTACGAGGCGACGCGGCATCAAGATGTAATCAATTGGACCACAGAGCGCATCCGCTGCTCTCTTCAGAATTCAATTCCAAGGCTCCAAAATGAGGTAATACATAGCCTTAGTGCGCTTCTATCGTGCACCAGAAATTTGGAGCGGCCAGATGGGGGCATGCAAGGATATCCGTACCGAGCATGACCCTCTCCTCCCACCCGGTTTCGCGTTTCCAGTCTATTGCGCATCGCACGGGGACCTGGAAAAGGCCACGTAACACGTCGTTATTAGTGACATAAGGGTCCTCTCGGGTGCGTTGCCAGCGACGATTGCGGCTTGAACTTTCCGCCTGCAAATCGATGCATTTACTGGATGCTTAGGTTCGGAGCATTGCATGGAACACACACGTTCTAGTGCCATTTCCCTTTCGTTTTACGACATAAAAATATGGCCTACTGGGTCAGGGCTCGGTGGGTGTGTGGGTAGCAATTATCCTTGGCCGCTTTGCAGAGGAGGTTCACAATTTTGCAGATGTAGAAACATGAACTGCATGATCTACATTCAATAACAAACTTGAACAAAACACAGTAAATAGGTCGCTTTTCTGTATTCAAATCATAATAGAAGTGGGCTATGAGTTTCTTATTGATAACTGGTATGGTTTACAAGACACACGCAAAGGTGAGCAACGGACGCGGACGAGAAAACGGAGGAGGAGAAGCGGATTGATATTCGCTTAGCGCATGCGGACCCTGGACGATATGTTTCCAATGCACCGTTTTAATTCCATGTACGTACACATCTACCCAAGCAGTATATAAGGCTACGGCTATCCCTCTCATTCTCTCATCCCGCTCTCCTCTCATCTGCTCTCATCTCCTGGTCTTCTCTCTTCTCTCGCTCCATTCTGCCCGCCGAGCTCGATGGTTCTGCTGAATCTAGTCAGCGCTGCCCTTCTCGGCACGTCCACTCGTCGATGGTGATGTCGTCCGCCTTTCCTACAAGTGAGTCGTCGGTATTCTCAAGTGATGCGCAAAGCCGCTAATGCGCCGCACCTTGCGTCGGCTACAGAACACAGGCGTACGCACGGCGTCGAAATTCATGCCGCGTACAACTTGCGCGATAGGTCTGGCGCCGTGCTTTGCGCGGGTCAGCCAGTGCCGGTGCTGGAGAAAGCAGTAAGTATAGTTTACTAGCGTTGTAATGTCCGTGCTCACCTATATCCCGAGGCAGCAAGGATGCACTGCTCGCATCCATCGCATCCGCCTTCCGCTTGTTGTCGTCGGCCAAGGAACAGAAGGGCCCTCTTCGCCTCCTAGCCACCAAGCCATTTGGCACCGTCGTCGTTCCATGCGAAAGGACGAGGCGCCAGCCCGCGGACCTTCCGCAAACGCGTCTGTACGCCGCACGAAGGTTGCGCCCGTCAGGCCTGACACAGGTGAGCCGTTCCTGCACGGTCGAATCAGCGGCGCACGCAGTGACGCCCCCCTTCGCAGATCGCCTTCCCATCGTCGTCGTGCCGCACCTGGTAGGTTGTCCATCCCCTCGACGGCGATCGTCGCGTTGCTGACCCGCGTTTCGATTCCTGTAGCACAGCGGCTTGTCCGTGGTTCGTAGAGATCCCGCGGCTCGGCGCTGGGCGAACGGCGGCGCTATCGTCTTCACGCTGCCGTGTGTCGCAGTGACTTGTCGTAATTCCCAGCGATCCCGCGGCTCGGCGCTGAACGAAAGGCGGGGCTGTTGCGTTCAAGGCTATGATGCGGTGAGTAAGGCCTATACGCTGAAGGCAATGTCACGCTCACACACCGTTGCTCTCGTCCCCAACGCCCTCGCGAGTCGCGCCGCTGTCGTCCAATCCACGCCGTGAGTCGCTGACCCCATATATCCCAGCGTCGCCGTGTCGTCGCTGACTGTCCGTATATTGCCCTTGCCGTTCTCAGCTGCAGCAGGCCGCCGGTTTGCTTCTGTGAGTATGATGGGACAGGATACACACCTGGGGTTTGCGCGCTGTCCGTGCTGCGTAGCTCCTGTGCCCTGAAGTGCCCATGGACCCATGCGATGTGAACATCTTCGTGCGCTCCGTTCGTCGCTGTGGGCTCTGCGTGCCGCCCTGGGGGACTACTGGTAAGTTGAGCGCTAAGGGACGTTTGCTGTAGCTACGCACCGATGCTCCCCTCCCCTACCCTTGCGAGTCGAGCCGTTGTCGTGCAAGCCACGCCGTAAGCCGTATCGCAACACCGTCGTTTCGTTGCTGACTGCGCTCCGGAGTCCCTATCGATGCGCATCGGCGCGTCGCTATGGCCGTTCTCTGTGGTTGTGGTGTCGTTGCGGCGCCGCCATGTTGGCTAACCCACGGCTGTGAGCGCGACGCTGAGAGGACGGGAGATCCGACGAGATCTACACACCTGCGACCTCCGCGCTGTCTGTGGCTCCTGCGCGTCGTGGTGCCCTTGGACCACCCTCCCTTGCTCTGAGCTGAAGTTTGATCTCCCACGTCGTCCTCGCGCTCGCCGGCCCACCCCGTTCGCTCGTCGTCGTGATATCTGGATGACGCTCGGAAGGTGCTGCTGGTTCGTTTAGCAAGGTGTTACGGCGTATGCGGGGGTGCCGATGAACTGGGACTTGCCAACGCCGTGGACTGGCCTGGATGTGCTCGTATGCCGTCGTGCTGTGATGGCCGTCCGATGTGCTCGCGGTAGTGGGACCGCCGGCAGCCATCGATATCGTCGTTGCTGTGCAGAGAGTGTGGGTGAGTGTCCGGCGCGCCTCGTGCAGCGCAGACGTACCTGATAAGATGATAGCGTGCATTCTCACTACCTTGTTCGTCTGCTGCCCAAGTTTTCACAGCACCGCGGACGCGTTGAAGCGGTGTTTTCCTCGCCGGGTGTGCGCTGTCGCGTCCTGGACGACCGATGTTGCGTCCGTTGGAGGTTAGTGTGGCGGAGGTGAGCGGCTGTGAGCGGAATGTTGATGTCGGCGGCGTGTTGGTGCTGTTCCGAGCACGTTGGTGAGTTTGGGAGCTCGTAGGTTGCACAGTGCGCTTACCAGTCGATGCCCTAGTGCTGACCGGCGCCCTGCCGCGTGGAGGGCGTCGTCCGTAGGCGTCGTCGATGCTGTGCAGAGTGTTGGTAGGTAGTTCGGCACGGCTCGTAGGGCAAACGTACCTGTAAGGCATTATGCACTGATCTACCAGTCCCTCCGCCCATTCCATCCGCGATCCGGCTAACGTACTCCGTCCCTAGATCCTGGAATCGCCGTCGAGATCGAGGAGGGGCGTCGAGGGCGAGTGCCGCCGCCGTCGTCGGCTGCTCATCACATCACGCGCGGTCGCAGGGCGTTGCCGTCGATTTGGCGTCGTCGTCGATGGCAAGGCACGGATCTGGCACTCGGTAGCCGTGACAGCGCAGGCAGGAGGGGGAGGAAGACGAGATGGTCGTCGTCGTTGGTGTAGGCGAGCCGGCACGGATGGAGAGAGCCGCGGTGCACGTGAGGAGAGGGAGCGGCGCAGGCGTCGGGAGCGGCAGGAAACATCGTCGTCGACGGAGGGAGGGAGAACGGCGGGAGAGACAAGGGAGAGACGACGGAGGAGCAGCGGCGGGTTCCGTCGTCGGCTGACGTGTTCCGTCCCGAGAGGGAGAATGGCGGAGGAGCCGCGGCGGGGCACCGTCGTCGAATCGTTGTGGGCGGCTGTGTGTAGTCCTTTCTTTGACATAAATGGTAAGTCGTGGACATGAGGCAGAACAATATGAATTGGACTGAGCCAAATAAAGCAAGTACAAAGCGTCCGCATCAACATCCGGCAGCGGGTACTTCCTTTCGCTTACCACCTACCACGACCACTACCATCACTTCCATCCACGAAATCGTGTGCATGTCTCTTTTCTAGACGAGGAGAACAGTACGCGACGCAATGGACGCGTCTACCAGCAGCGACAGCAATGTCACCCCCGCGGAACATTCAGTAGCCAAGCACGGTATCTTGGGCATCAGAAAGCGCGTCGAATCCAGTGGAGAAGGGTCTTTTCTGTCGATGTCGCGTGGAAAGAGGCCACGGCTATCCGCCATGGCGGAGCCATCGAGTTATGGCAAACCAGACTCGATTGGATTTGGTGTGCGTTTTTTCGTGTACCGTCCGCGACTGGACACTCACTCCCGTCATAGGCCGACCGCCTTCCTCGGCCAAGATCGCTGTTTGACGACGACCTCAGCAATGCGAGTATGAGCAGCAGTATGTATTTCAGCCCAGGCCGCCGGCCTCTGAGCCGCGCAAGCTCGTTCACCGTTCCATCGTGTCCACCAGCCCCTGCCAATTAGCCAGATCACCGGCGCACCGATTGGAGCGGACCGTTTCCACCAAGGGATTGCTCTAATGCGCAGCGCATCTCTCTCCTCCCTGCACTTGCCTGCCTCGCCGTGCAGAACTACCCCAATCATCAGCAAAACACTTTCTGAGCCACGCACGCACGACATTCGACTACTCGCCTCCGACCGACACTTCAAACGGGATTTCAGCGCGTATCCTTCCTGCTCACTTCCAACGTCGCGTATTTTACGCGCGGAAATCGCGTACATTACAAGAATATCACGACCAATTTCAACACGGACATCTCGCAGCTGTGCAAGCTTTCGGAGAAGTGGGGCAACATCCGCGCGCTCGAGGGCGGGGGCATCGCGCAGCCCAGCATCCTCGCTATCGCCACGAGCAAAGGGTACATCCAGATCTGGGACGTAAAGGCCAAGAAGGCGACGATGACCTGGCCCACGACGAAGGAGATCACCGCGCTGGCGTGGAATGGCCCGATCCTGTCCGTCGGCGGGATCAAAGGCAGTATCCGCCACTATGACACGCGTCTGCCCGCGTCCAAGCTGAAGGAGCAAGCGCGACAGGTCATACGGAACCATGGGCAGGTGACCTGTTTGCGGTGGAACGAGATGGCAAGTTTCTGGCGAGCGGAGACGCGGCTGGGACCGTGCATTGCTGGGAGCTAGGCCAGAAGGTTCCGCTCGAGGTGGGCGAATTCGTCTCGCGAAGGAAGAAGATCCACACGCGGGAAAGATTTCGGTGAGCTTCGTGTATTTGCTTTCATTGATCCAGCCTTATCTTCTTCGATAGGCTATTGCATGGTGTCCTTGGCTACCCAAGCTACTCGCCACCGGCGACGATAAAGGCATCCTTCGGCTGTGGAAATCAACGCCAAGGACGCTAACTCAAACTCGCTGAATCCCGGAAAGCTGGATATTGGCACTGTAATTACCGGTATCCACTTCTCGCCGCACTGCAAAGAAATCCTCACCACGCATGGGGCGCAAGTTGGCGAGCGCGCTGTTGTCGAGCAGTTCAATGCTCCCAACCTCTTCCGGAGAACGCCATCGCGGTGCACTCGTTCCCCTCCCTTCGCGATGTTACGACCTACAGCCTTCCAGGAGCGCAGTTGGGCGCGATTGGGGATAGTGTGCTCGATGGCACGGGGACCAAGCTTATATTCGCCACACCATCGACCAACAAGATTGACGTTTGCACGGTATGGTCAAAACGCAAAGAAATAAGAAGCGACAGAGCTTTAATGAACATGCAAGTTTGATGATTCGATGACAGGATTTTGCAGCGAACCGACGCGCTGAATTTATAGGCATACGCGTTTCGTTGGAATTCCCTGGGTTTTCTCTGTCATTGGCACTCACGATTATCATTTCGATTCGACACGAAATAGTACGTCTCCGAGCTAGAGACCATGAACGATACGTTGTAAAATTATTTATTTCACAGTCATGAGTCTGCACTTTCGCAAAATTCAAATAATTTGAGAGGCAATATTGACGCGTCGAAAGCACGTGATCGTGTTGAGGCTTCATGTGACCAGTAACCGAACTTCCCGTCTCGGCGTCCACTTGGCGTCCACGCTCTTTGTCTTTCGAAACCATAGCACAGACATTGGTGTGCAAACCAGCCTCCGAAATCGGATCTTGCTTTCTTTGATCTCTGCGCAATGTTCAAAAGCTGTGAATGGGATGTGTCGCGTTGGCGTCGCGCCGGTTTTTTTGGAACTCCAAACAAGTCGCACTTGAGTCGAACTTTGGTCGAACTTTCCTATTGGGTCTCATCGGTCCATCACTCGTTGGCAGCTCCAGGTTTGCCAAAAATTTTCAAACAAAGGTGTACCTATCCTATCCGACGTCAACGCACCGAAGGCTGTTGAAATTTATTGTAGGATTCCGACAGCGTGCGTTTGGTGACACCGAGGTATCGATAAGGGTGTTGCTATGAGCTGAGCCTCAGAGCACACGGATTCACACCTCTTGCACATCAGATTCGAGCCATAGTCCATTTTTCCGTGTTTGCGCTCCGCTCTCGACGCTGCGACAGCTTTTGTGGACGACTTCGTCTCCGTAACGACAGCTCTGAAACTAGCGGGCTTACCACGCTGCCGGTGGTCTTCGCAACGCATCTTTGAATCTCTATGTATTGATTTCTATTTCTCTAGATCTGTTGTCTACTTCCAATTATCCAGAACTTTCTTCTTTCTGCGCAACTCGAGCTCCAAGGACCAAATTCCAAACTCATGCACACCGGACGGTTCGGAATCGCAGTCCTGGTACAGTATCTCTCCTGGTCTCTTTGTAAATTCCTTTTGGAAAACGCTTCCCAAAATGAAAGTAGTGGAATCCTGAAGGCGGTGTTCAATAAACCATTCCTTGTCCGGTTTATGCAAGGTAGGCAAGCATTGAGATATCTCCTTCGCGGTATAATTTTTTGCTCTAGCAAGAGGTTGTTCCTGGACATTGTTTTCCATGGTTGGGACTAAGCCCGGCCTCGAGGGTTATTACCACACGGAATTAGGATCTGAATACCACATTGCAGAACAGCTATGCGCCGTTAAACGCTGAACACCGTTTCATCCGAGACTGGACATATCTCCCTCCATTTCTTGCCATTGCTCCCTGTCTATTCCAATTCTTGCTGCGCATTATCATATCATTTTGTATTCAATTACAGCTCAATACTGGACCTTATCAAAATCAGAGCAACTACAGTGAAATTTGGACTACCATGAATATACATGTCCCTTCGAGCGAAAATGGACATTCAGCCACATTCCCGCCACCCACCATAGAACACAGCTATGTAACTGCATAGTGGCGGTCAACTGTTCAACGAGAGGCTTGAAGTGGCCTCGGAGATATCGTGCTCTAAACAAGGATGGCTATTTACCCTGGACGGTGTCTGGAAATCCATTCTATTGCTCACCTGTTGTGTCCTGCACGTCCTGCGCATTTTGCTGCTGCGCCAAATGCTTCAACGTCCCTTGATATACAATCCAAACATATCGCAGAACATTCTGTTCATGCCCCACACTCTTGCCATAGCTTCTTCGATCGACAATAGATGGCTTTCGTAGTTCTGTTCGTCTGACATGCCGGTTCCCGCCTCTCTGACCTATTTCGGGTCGGAATCACGGTAAGTTCTCATCCGAAAGCTGAGCAAAAGCACATACCGCGTCCTCGGGTATTTGGCCTGCGTACCAAGTCGTTAGATATTCCCCCCTTCATCAATGTGTTCCCCTTGGCGTCCCCTTTTCGGACTCCAAGCAGTTAGTGTTATAGTGAGCGGTTCGACATTGAGCTCCAGTTCTGCATTTGGATCGTCCGGTGGCGATGGCTGTCGGGTGGGGTTATACAGTGGCAAGAACTGGACGCGATATCCTGACTTCACATCGCGTCAGTATGCACAGCGCATCAATGCGCGTGATAAGCAGATGATAAGTAAGAGCTCTACCTCTTCATACGCCTCGCGCAGGGCAGCCGCTTCTATAGACTCGCCCACATCCTTCCTTCCACGAGGAAAGAACCAGTACTTCCTCTTCGTCTCGTAAACGACCACGATTTTGTGGGTGTTTTGCTGGATGATGACCATCCCCGCGCCTAGCAAGAAGTCTGTGGAGCACCATACGCTATCTCGTACCCCTGGCGTCGAGTATTGCGATAACTGCGGCTCTGGAGGCGGGGGTGGAGGTTGACGCGATTGGATGAGCGTGCGCCCGCCAAGCTGCCATCTTGAGTGAGGTTTGTTCGATTTGGTGTTCATAGTGCTGGGAAAACACCCCTGAAAGGCTGATGACGTCGACCCAGAGCTACCCGAATTAACTCTCCCAGGGTCCCTTTGTAGTATACTGGACAGGAAAAAAAAATATATAACATTCGTCGTGAAGTCGTCAGCATGAATCGTTACAGGGTCGTGGGTCATTACTGATAAATAAGTAAATAGATAGATAAAAATCGTAAGTAGTCGTGAAGATACCCATGTTTTCCGCTTGTCCTTTCCTAAACATTAGATGAATGATGCAATCCCCATGATCAGCATAACGACTGCGAAAGCGGTGGTGTGAACTCGTGTTTTAAAACCCCTTCAGATGTTGGTGTCGGGGCGCTATTAACGTCAGAGACATTCCCGAGCAGTGTGCTTTCCAGGGCACATATCTGGCGTGTGTTATTAACGAGGCTAGGTAAATTCGGAACATTCAGGACGTCTTCCTGGTTGGTCTGAATAAAGCTAGTGAAGGTAGAGGTTATTCCAGGATGCCTGCGAGAAGAGGAAACTTACCAATCAACACATTGGGGAAACGCAGATTGGAACGTGTCCGTGCATGCACATTTAATCACATCAATGAAAGCTCCGGGGTTGAATATAATCTTGAACAAGTATCAGATGTGAATATTTACTTAATGGACGTCAAAACGTGACACACCATTGAGATGTTGGCGAGAACGGGAGCTGCTTGCGCACAGCTACTGATATTAGAATAGTTCTAATTTAGGAATTAGCTCAAGTGCTTGAAGGAGCTTCATCCCGAGCGATCAGGGCGTTCCCGACGGCACCTAAGCATGCAAAGTTGAAAATCAACTTACTTGCTCGCATATGCCACAAGACGCAGGCGAAGGTGGAAAGACTGGGTCTGTACGCCGTTCAAGATCTATCGAACTGATAGTAGGTGATGCAGATATCTGGAGACTCAGGAAGATGAACAAGACAACGAATGTGAGATATTGGGACATTTGAATGAAATTTGGGTATTTGGGTATCGCTGTTCGTCAAGGTAGCTGGTGTGCAAAGCTAGCGATGGACGATCACCTTGAGGAACACGAAGGTTTGGGAAAAGAGGCAGAGATTGGCCAAGCATGTGGGGAGGACATGCGGCCATTGCCGTCCAGATATTCGCAGGAAGAATATGTCATGTGGTCCTGTCCAGCAACACCAGCAACGCCACGGTATTTCCATAAATGGAAATGTCATAGAAATATACGAGTTGCACAAAATCATTGGAAAGTACCCGAAAGATCACTCGAAGAATGATGAATCTGAAGATATCGCATCTATCTCGGCAGGCTATCTTTTCAGCATTATTACTGCTCCATATTGATTCCATTCTTGCCATTCTTGCGCCCAAAAACTCGAGGCTATTGATGTATGCCTGAACTTGAAACCTGCCACTGCTGACTCGACATGGATAAACCGTAGGGTTAGGGCTGGATATATTTCGAAAATAGGAGAGACTAGAGTTACTTGAATTTGAAATAGCCCTGAATTTGAACAGCAGTCAGACATGACAGAAGAGACCACGGCGCACAGTATAATGATAGGAATTTGAAGTTGATTCAAATCCAGTATATTCAAACCTGTTTGGGCCGCTTCTGATGTACCTTAGAAGACTGCATACTCTTACAGGCTATTTCGACATGTAGTCGGCCTTCCATTATTTTTGTGATGATTCCCAATGCACAAATCCGAAAGAAAACGCCATCGATAGCTGACCGGCTCATAAAAAAGAATTTGTCACTACTTAGATGATAATTTATCAGACAATTTCCAATCTAACTCCTCCTTCAACGTTAAGTCGTGTTCAAATACCAATTACATTCTAAATAGCTAGCTTAGGAGAGTAGTGGAGCGGTGGCATCAAACTTTCCTTGATGAATTCCCATGACGCCTGAAATAGTAGGTTGAAGTCGGGGCTTACTTTGAAGTATCTCTACTGTAGGTTTATAAATACGAAAGCCTATTGAACAGCATTGTGTTGGGTATCACAAAACATAGTTGATAGACGACTATAGACCTCTGTTTCTCACATCTCAACTGCCAATTTTCATCAAAGCATATGGGTCCTCTTCGGGCGCCTAAATTGTTGTTTTGGTATACGCTCTTTTCCTAGGGCAAAATTAGACCGTAAGCTAAGAAACGGCTTTCAAATAAGAGATACCGTGCCTTACGCAAATTGAAATCATGTAGGATATCCCACAAAAGAACATGCTCGTCCTTAATAGGATTGTGGGCGTTGTTGTGTGCGATGGTGGTCAATCCCATTACCGCCGGAGTGAGTCGTTGATGTCGGGTATTGTCGATCCAGGTCTGGCTAACCTTGACACCGCATTTCGAATTTCATTTCATTTGCATATGGACGGCAGGAAGTAGATTCCTTTTGGAGAATTCAAGAGGAGTTCACGACCGATAATTGGTCTCATAGTTTTCACTCTGCAACGGTCAACCCTTTAGCGTAGTTCCCGAGCCAGTTCCCTCTCGAAAATGGGCACTCCGATGCGGAACACTCCCTCGTAATCGTGTTACTCTCTCGCATAAACCGCCGGGGCAGGAGCTCGCAATGCTTGCTGGGATCCTTTCAGGAAATTGTACGAGGATGGCTAGCGCTTGTTAAACTACATAAACTTGGTGAGTTTGGAGGGATGAAATCAGTCATAGAAACTCTTATTTCATTCAACTCCTCACTCGCCTTCGCTTCTCTTCTTATTTCGCTATTCGATAATGTGCTCTCAGTTAATATGCGTTGTTCGAAATGCTTTCGGGAGTACCCTAAAACAAATTATTGCCCCGCCGCCGCACCTCCCAAGCCATGTCCTTCAAATAAATCTCTTGGGCCTGGTGCTCCACCCGCTGGTATTTGCCCAGAGTGCGTCAAAGCTGGTAAATAGATGGGGATCGAATATATGGCAAGCTCTTCTTTACTATTGTATGACTGAGATAATTCTTTACTGACCATGGATAAAAGGTTTTTATTTTGGCTGAGCCTACATAATCCAGAACATTAATTTATGATCGTCTAATACTTGTACCAAGTACATATTTATCGCGCTCTGAAACTCCCTATATTTATATTTCGATTAACTCTTTAATTTCTATTGACATGCCTAGACCTACTACTCCCCGTGTTGTCATACCCTATCATTAATGTATTATCCCTGTTCCCAGTTGTCCTATATGGATGGAATATAATCCGAGCTGCCCGCTGAGTTCCGCGCGATGAACGATATAACGAGATTTCCAGCGCATTTAACGGACGATCTTCAACGTCGGACCCCGACGATATTTCAGTAATGCTTGACGAAGCAGAGTCGCTGGTGATAGTCCTGCGTCTCGTCTGGCGGCTATTAACGCGTTCAGAGTCTGCCCATGGAACCAATTCAAATCCTTCCCACAGAGGAATGTGATATGTGATAAAGAAATTTGGCGACGGATACAAGAATAACCCGCCCAGTGGACGTTCGGGCCCTGGCAGAGGGGCCATTAATTCAAGATTTTTGGAGACGCGGTGAAGCGATCAGGCGGTAATCGACAGTCCCCATATCGGCCATGAGTTTTGAATTCTTCAAATAGTTCGGCCAGCTCCTCCCAATGCCACAACTCGGCGTCCTTCTCCAGTTCTCGTAAATGCTCCCTTGAATATGGAATGAGAGAAAATAATTCCAGAAGGCGAACTTTGCCTTCTGGAGAGATCATAAAGCGGTTTGTGCCGCATCCTCTGTAAAGGCATCCGCGGCGTTGGATGGTGCAAATTGCGGAATAAATCAGTTGGCGGTCGGAGAGTTTGATCATCCTGCCCTTTGCGGCCTCGGTAACTAAGCCTATTACGGTCCCGTCGCCGCGCAAAAGATGTCCATAGACCTCGTAAGTGAGATCCATTCCTTCCAAAACTCGGTAGGCGCGCATAGCTCGGTCGAGCTGAGTACGTTTTGCTCACTCCAAGCGTAAGAACGTCTACGTATAATGATTGAGTATTGTAGCAAGGATAGAACAAGACCAGATCTCAACACCCACCTACTTCAGCCCCTTCCAAATGCCCCGACGGTCCCAAGGTTGGCCCCATACTGTAATTCTATCTCGTCTTCCATTATGGTAGGCGCCCACGTTGGACACAATATCGTTGGAAACGCTTTCTGCCGTTGTCGATATAGAACCCTCCAAATCGTTTATTCGGTAAAAGGTATGCCCAATTCGTGGCGCCAAATTGAATCTCATCCAAATGCATTTGCTGCAGCGGTATACAACGAATGTGTTATATCAGTAAATCATTCGGGCGCTAATAGTAGAATTTGCTACGAACAATGATTTCGAGATAATGACCAAATGTTTTTAAGGACTTTTGAAACACTCTCCACTCTGAATATGGATCACTGGGATCGTACTCGGCCTCATAGTCGTGATGCTGCACTTCGACGTGATCTCTTTCCCGTCCTTCCACAGCAAATACCTTGGGCGCGCTCCATGATTGCCACCGATAAACCCAACAACGTGACGCGGAACTGGGCAGACTCGCAGGACGGGTTCAGTGAAGTTCCCGATATCCTTGTCCATTGCAGTGTCGCCCAAGGAAGCTGCGATTCACCTGGTTCAGCAGAACCAGGTGTTCCTCGGATTCGATTGCCAAAGCGAGCGGTGGATATGTAGATAGCGGAGTGCAGTGATGGTCACGGTCAAAACAGACTGTTGTTCAAACACCACCGCAATCGTGAGCGTGAGTTCCGTGATGGCCTCGGCATTGTCACGCGGCTGATGCGCCCACCTAATCCACATACGCCCACAAGCTATTAATTTGCATGATGAGCCTGACGCGCTAAACATCGAGCAATGGAGATCTCAGGGAGGCAAGTCAGAAAGGGAGACTCGGTAATATTTGCGCATCGCAGCCCAGGATTACATTGCCTTTTTGCAGAATGCGACTCAGCTGGATGCTGAATCTCGTCGGTCCTGACTCCAGTGCATATGATCGTAGCATCCCTCTCTTCATTGGGACATTGGGGGGCGGGTACAGCGTTCAGAACAGACCCATAAATGGAGGGAAACGGCGGGAGGTCAGCACCATTAAAAATCTACTCCCCGCCGCTCCCGCAGACATGTGTGGCGTAATGAAAGCTATCTGCCCCAACTGTGGGCGCACACACTCCTGGGTCGTAAAATGCCCCAAAGACTGCGACCCCAGCACTATCCAACAGGCAAATCCCTCCGCAAATGTTGCACAAGGAACGGGGTACCCAAAATTGCTTGCAAAGGATGTGGTGGGTAAGTTGATCCCTATGTTTTATATTTGTCAATTCGCATCTAACTTTTCAAAGACGATAACCACGATAGATACTGAACGGACAAAGTCTCTGTCTTCACAATCGCTTGACTAACGCCGACTTATTAGAGGGATTCCTCAATTCCTGACAACCTTACACCCATTATTTTACACTTTGCATTCGTTCATAATAGGCCCCCGAGTCTCATCGTCTCAACGCTCTGCGGACAACCAACACTTAACCATTGTATTTGTATCCATATCACTTTGCATGTAGCATACCACTACACATCCTTATCATGGACATCCTCGAAATTTCGCACTTACTGTATCATTACTGTATCAATCACCCCCTCTTCGATTTCTTAGCTTTCGTATCTGCCTTGCTTTCGGTCTCTCTGCTAAAATAGGTTATTCTGTAATTTTCTGCTCTCGTCGCTTTCGCTTTCGCTTTTGCTTTCCAAGCCGTTAATCTATTGAATCTGCTTTCGGTGTCTCGCACAACATTCGTAGTCCTGGTATACTCATATGTCATGTCAACAACTAGAATACATTTCAATCTCTATAGTTGATTGAAATTATTCGACATACATCCGTTCCGCCATACTCATATGTCATGTCAAAACTAGAATACATTTCAATCTCTATAGTTGATTAAAATTATTGGACATACAATCCGTTCCGGCCCAATACTCATATGTCATGTCAACAACTAGAATACATTTCAATCTCTATAGTTGCAAGGTTAAAATATTGGACATACAATCCGTTCCGGCCCAAACATGACTCGCACATAGCCTCCTCGATAGATATAGATTCTGCATGGGTAGATATTCTTCAGATGATATATTCTATCAGCTAAGCAAACCGGTGCCACATCAAAAGCCATTTTTGGCAACGATGATCGATGACCTAGTAGCGTAGCAATGATGTACTCTAGCATGAAGCACACCGCCAAAGCGCTGCGATACAGCACCTCTCCTTTACGACAATAACTCTTTTGGATGTTGGTCCGTGAGGCATTTAAATACCATGCTACCTACTTATCGCAAGAAAGGTGCGTCCTGTCCAGGCTCCCCGGACCGGACACCATGATCATGAGACGACATACAGACCTTCTGCACACCACGGCTTGCACACCACCGCCCACCCACCGCCTTCGTCAGACAGGCGCGAAGTGAGATGCGCTGGACACTTGCATGCATTTGACTCGACGCTGGAGCATCTTTTTTTTCTTCGCCAGATTTCTTCAAGATGGATCTTCGTGGAACGAGCCCACAACTGGAGTCAGTTCGACCGTCGGCGATCTGAGCGCAAATCTCTGAATCAAACGCACTCATGAAATTGATTTCCTGCGTCTTGGATGGGTGCCGATTGTTGTGTTCCGAACTGTGCTTTTTTCTGGTATGTTTCGCGCCATCTTATGATCTTCCGCATTTCCAGCTTTCAGTGTCAAGTTCTTCGGCGAATTCTGAGCGCAAATCTCTGAATCAAAAATGCGCTCATCAAATGGATTTCCTGCGTATTGGCTGCGTGCCAAGTGTTGTGTTATGGACTGTGCTTTTTCTGGTATGTTTCGCGACATCTTCCGCACTTCCAGCTTCCAGCGCCAAGTTCCAAACATGCCGTCCGTTCCAAGTGAACAGTACTTAGGACATACCACAAGTCGACGCCACAGATACGTAGTCTTGGCATTTACTGATTAGGTAACGCTGCGTCTCGCTAGCCTCGTGACCAGCCTCTAAAAGAGAAAGTAGTCGACCTTTATCGAGAGCGCATTTCTGGGTATTTTTCTCCAACATTGCGCATGCGGCTTCTTTCGATGTATCTGCCCATCGTCTCCGCTGGGTGCAACATGATTTCATGCCAAAGTCATCCACCAGCATGCCATCTTGGCTCAGAATGCCTCAAGATAGCTCGGATCAGATATTTTGGTGCATTTTCAGGGGTCCTGTAGGCTGTCTCGCTGCGTGTGTCTTTCATATCTGAACATGTCGACAAACTGTTTGCATACTTTCTCCTTGGCAACGCACACCACGAAGAAAATGAGGGTGAACACCTTGCGCCTTGAGGTCTATCTGACTTATTGTGACCATCAACGCATAACTTTAATAGACATGAAAGTCATTATTGATGTAGATGAGTGCAGGAAATAGCTTGTTATAATTTAGGTATCACCTACGAACGAACCCAGAGGGTATAATTATATACGCTGCATCAATGCAAATAAAGCCCAGGTGCGCCCGTGGAGAATGGATGTAACTTGTAAGTATGAAGATAGTGCAAATGCCGAAACAACCATTCAATAGCACAGCTATTGCTTAAAGGGCCAAAGAGAAAGCAAAAGTCATCGCACCCAATGCGGCTGCGACGACGGTCTTGTACTCGGAGCGGGCAACGGGGTGGGCGGCAGAGGAGAAGACGCCGCCGCCGGTTGAGATTCCACCAGCAGCCTGGACCGCGCCGCTCAAGAAGCCGGCGGGGCATTTGCTCTGGATCGCGCTGTAGAGGTCGTTCTGGGAGCTCAAAATCTGGCTGTTGGAGAGGCCGGGGGCGTAAGGGATGTTGGACTCGAAGTTGATGTAAGCCGTGAGAACATTGCGTGCACACGTTGTGCAAAGTGTGGTTGCGTCGAGGCTGGGCTTCAAGAAGAGGAAGGGCAGGTTGGTGTCGTGATAGGTGGTCGTGTTGGGCACGATAGCGGCAACCTGCACGGCGCGGCGTTTGAGGGCGCTGTTGTCGTCGGTGTAAAGGAGGGAGAGAAGATCGGAGAGCTGGAGTGATGATCCACCGACATCGTCGCTGACTTCACGGGTGGTGGTGACGGGGGCCAGGACACAGTATGAGCCGTCATCGCCCTTGGAGCATGCCGCGGTCGTCATGGGCAAGATGGCGTAGAGGACGTCGTACATTTTGACCACATCGGCGACAGCGCCCGTCGTCAATTCGGCAGAGCAAGCGGTGAAGAAGGATGTAAGCTGAGTCCGGATGAGACTCTCAGGGCATGCGGTGGAGACAGAGGATGCGCATAAGTTGTTCAGCGCGGAAGTGACCGCAGCCGAGGAGGTGGTGGTGTTGCTCCCAGGGGCGAACGCACTGGTGGCATTGGTGAAGGTGGCCAAACAGCTGTTGAGGTCGCTGGCCGAGTTGAGGGTGTTCAAGAATGTTGAGCACCCTGAGCTGACTGCAGTTGGAATCAAAGGGTTCGCAGTTGCAGTCACACTCGGTGTTGCTGGTACACTTGAGCTAGACTGCAGGACATGTCAACGGCAGCCTCCTGACTGATTAGAGAGCTGTACACACCGAAGATTGTGCGAAGGCCACGGAGGTCAGCAGGGAGGCAAATGCCAGGGACTTGAACATTGTAAAGAGCTGTTGGATGAACGAGTGGACTGGTTAAAGGACGACGATGGCGAAAATGGGCGGTGGTGGCAGCAGAAAACAAATCATTCCTTGTTTGAAGCATACACGTGTCAAGCACGCGCAAACAAGTTGTGGCTGATCGCAACATACATAACAACCGTCTGTCCAAACAGATTTCTATCATTTCCTGTCGTCTCTTGGCTCGTAACAAGACATCTGGCTGCATTCAACCTTCTTGGCGGAGAGGGAAGAACCAGGCGTACAACACATCTTGGCTCGTGGAACTTGTGGGTGACGCTACATACAATCAGCACTAAACTTGAACAGATTCTATGCTTCGCCTTGTTATAAATATCTCTGCGTGATGGCATCGCTGCCCGCCCAGGCGCCAGCGCCCGATGTCTTCAAATTTCCTTCTTGGACTTTGCAGGCGAAGTTGCGTTCTGGAATAACTGCACCTACATTGGTCCTATAAATAAGGTTCACATCGTATGTCTGGGGCCGGCATTCTCTAAGCTCTCATTACAGCACTACTCCTGATCATTGCTGAACCTGCATCATTTGCTTTTAGTGACGACGGGAAAACGCAATGGCACTCACTCTTTCTTTACCCCGAATTTCAAACCTTGTTTGGGTGAACCATCGCTCCGACTCTCTACCCGTGCGTCTCCAACACTAAATGCCTCCTGTTCTTTTCTCGTATATCTCCAGGTATATATTCTGTGGAAAACGAATGAAGGGGATCGTTCTAATTCGCTTCATCTTCCATTAAACTTTCAAAGGTGCCAAAGATTTGATTTCTAAGGAACTCGCAGTTTGTTTGACAAGAGCGAAGTACGTTTTCAACATATCTGTGACGACCAAACTCCATAGAGGAAGATAAGTGGATACCGCCTCGTTTGAATGAAAACCTCACTTCTGCCCCTAGCCGAGTCAATTCAAAGAAACCAAACAACATTTCACCGTCTCTATTCTCACTCCCTGCTTTTTTAAAAGGAGTGCCATCAACTTTAATTCTAACTTCATGTTTCCCGCCATAGCAGCTTCTATTCTCCCAGTGAGTTGATCGAAACTCAAATTAGTTGCTGCGCTATGACCGAGAGGCGCGCAAAATCCCCTCACTCCTATTCAATTCGAATGTTCCATTCTCAGCCATGATCGTCACAATAGAGTTGACACGTACTATCCGCCATTAAAGACCTCACGAATGTGATACACCTGGGCCTGCGCTCTCGTAGGCATCAGTTATCTCGCCAGGGCTGTCGGTCTGGACCCAAGGATCCGAGGAATCTACACAGATCTGCTTTCTTCAATCACTGCATCTCGGCGCTTTTGTATGTCCTCGCGCTTCTCATGTAACAGCCAACGGCGACCTTCACGCGTCCGTACGAGTGCCCGTCGCCCATTGGAAGACGAAACGGAAAGGTCCCACTGGATCTCTCTCCCTGCCGTCGACGTCAGGATCACAATACACAACGGCTATTTTAAGCTCCTTCCACAACAAGGCGAAAGTACTCACGTCGTTCTTGTGTCTTCTCCAGGATCAACAAAACGAGTAAGGTGGCGGGGAAATGCACCATAAGGCACCCAACGTTCTGGGCAAAGTGCGAGACCTTTTCGCCTATCTCGCCCATCGACGGTGACTTGCGGCGAGAAGATCTATGTGTCTCCGTGAAATTATGATATGTCTTTCTGCGCATCTCACTTGATCACGCCCAAGGGTCTCTCTCTCACCAACGCTCCGGTCTCACAGGGGTCTGCAACGCCTATCCAATGTATGTACCACCTGCCAGGACAGATGATTGTGCCTATGAATATATTCCCCAAGGTCGCCGCTGTCAGTCTCTACGCTAGATCGTGTATTGGATCAGTGCTGGACTTATTTTTGAATACATGACGGTGAGTTTCCGAAAGGCCATATAGAGCTTGGCCATCAATATCTAAACACTCCCATCACCATATCGGCGCAGGAATCAAATCTCTTGAATGCCTTCGTCCAGACGCCGTCCGTTCGACGAAATGTCGCCCGTAGTGCATTCGTATTGACGAAGACGGACCCGCAATGAACCAGATAGCTTCCAACCGGGCTCATAGATCATCCTCCGCTAGGCTCAATTTACCTCCCCCTAAAGACTCTTTTAGATAACTTTCAGCGGTCTTTTCATGGTGGCATTCCACCAATATCAGTGTTGGGAAGATGCCATTCAGGCTTGAGATCATCAATGAGAACCCCCGGTGCACCGATCACTAATAGAATTAACACAGGCGGATTTTAGACTACACTAAAGCAGACAGAAGCATTAAAGATAGGCATTAAAGATAGGAAATAATCCCCCCTGAGAACGGACCCGCAAAACAGGGATAATATTTCCTTATTCAGTGACAGCACCCGAAGGCGTGATGGGATAGGACGCAAGTCATGCGCCCAGCATGAGCCCAATATTTGCCAATCCTGTCCTCGTCCGTCGAGGCGAGCGAAAGGTTGTACGGAAAGAAAAAAAAGTATGCCCATGGATTAATCAGACAGAGAAGGCGCGCGTGAACAGGCGTATATGTACATAGATAGAAACGGGGAAACCGTGCGCTACTGCCGAGCCCTTCCCATACTGAAGACCCCATGGTCGGAAGCCGCACCCCCCTCCGGGTCCCCTGTGCAGCGCCAGCGTCCGAGAATCATGGCCGGGGACTGAAAGCGGCCAGCGAATACCCACACCCCGTTCGGCTCGTGGCTGCTCGCGGCCTTCTACATACGAGAACAACAGCGCGACGTGAGATCGTTGGGAATGCCGGAAGGAGCGCAGGACCTACCGCTTCCCTCCTGAGGACGATGCTGCCGTCGTTGTGCACCCTCCCCGAGAACTTGTATCCTCCCCAGGCGTGGCTGTGGTCCTGTAGTGTCTAGTCCTCGTTAGACGATGGACACGGTAGCAGCAAGGAGCGCATCAAACCTCGCCCAGCAGTATCACGTCATACAGTGGGTCACTTTGGCGTTGAGCGCGTTGAGACGGAGGGAGATATTTCTGGTATGTGCGGCCGTCGATGAGAAGTTCGCTGCCCTATCGTAGATATTTTTATCAAGACGATCCGAGGGATAGAAAGTCGCGAAGCCAACTCACTGATGCGTCGAAGTAATTGATCAAGGAATCATAGGCCGCTACGTCACTTTTCATTGAAGGTGGCTGGGCGTTGGACTTCGTGCAGACGTATTCTGTGATTTTGCATTGCATCGGCATCATGAATGATGTCGATGCCAAAGACGCGGGAGTTGAAGTACCCGTTGAGTCTGTGGGCTGATTCAAAGTGCCTTTCGCGATTGGGGCATCTATCGTCTGCAAATGAAGTTGCGAAAGTGATTACAGATTTAATCACCTTCAAACGAATAACAAAATTTACCCTGTATGTTCCTTCCCATAGGCCTGACAGAGCGCCAGGAATGTAGTGGAATAGGTCCGAGGCTGGATTTGCTGTTGCGCTCCAGCCAATTTTCAAGACATCGCGAAATTGGAAATCATACACTGAACTATTCCCCAATCCAAGGGGCTCCGCCTGTACTGATCTGCGAAGAGAAAGGTTTGGTGCGATGTCATGATTCGGAAGTCCTCTTGCGTCGGCCCAGACTGCTGATTCGCGTTGGCACTAGCACGCGTCTCAGGAAGATGATACGGGACTTTCACCGGGGTCGCTTCGTGGAGGACAGAAATGAGGTTTATGGCGGCTGTAGAAGGATCCGGCACCGATGGCCTAGAATATATGAGGTAGGTCGATACCAAATCATGGGCGCTAGAACGCGCTGATCTAAAAGGAGGCCATGGCTCTCCGGAGCGCAGATAATGCGGCCCGTCCGTCGGCGGCCCGTATGCGTGGCGACAGAGGTCACTGGTGTTGGACAAAGGCAGAGGTTCAGACGGGAGCGAGTCCGATACCTGGAATAGAAAGGCATCGGCGTGCGTGAGACAGAGAACCGCCCTGAAAATAGGCCTCTTACTTTATTTGACAGAAATACAAAGGGAAAGATCGCCCCATAGAGCTCGTCCCGATCTTGCTTGGACATATCCAGAATTACCCCTGGATATTTAAACGCCAAATAAAAGTGAGTTTCTACCTTCACGGCACGATCAAGATTATCGGAATTGCGTACGTCGGCGAAGGGAAAGGCACAGCAGCCAGATAGTGATATCGTTCAAATCTTGTTTGTCGTCGGTCCGATGATCGACGTCGGTGATGGTGAGGGGATGACGAAGGACGGTGCGGGAGCAGCCTAGGATGAAGTCCGCGAAATTGACCGCAGACAGCTGCTGCATGTTGCGGCCGTCGTTCTCCAATAGAATCCATAGCGCGGTCCATAAATCTTGCAGCAACCCAGTGGACGAGAAATCAGAGCACCGCGCCCGTCGAAGGAGCTGGCATCGGTTCACCAGTTCCCTTGCCAGTGCTGAATCAGTGATCTTGCCGGGGTATCGTCTAGAGATCGCCGCACTGTCAAATTTCGCAGAGAACAGATGGGCGTAGAGGTGGGGCGCGGCGTCCATATTCAACGTGCGGTGAATGGAGGAGCAAGTTTGTAAGAGGCATGGAATTGAGACAAGGGGATCGAGCACAGAAGCAGACGCCGAGAGGAAGGCAATATGCTGGAGTATATCGGAGGGGAGCGATTCAAGCCGGGAAGACATGTTTGAGTGGCATCGAATCTCTGCGTCGCGAGTCCGTTTTTATCCGGGTGCGAGCGTACACGCGCATAGGCTTGCGTAGATAACTTAAATGCGACATTACGATAAACCACAATTCGGGCTTTCACGCAGTTCATCTCCAAGAATTGCCGTTTACGCTTAGCCTCGCAACAACACTGCAGGAACAATTAGGCTTCGAGACGCCCATCCTTTCCGCTGGGTCCCGATCTCCCACAGAGGGACCTGCTCAATTGGGAAAGCTGCAAAGAAAGCCCGCATATTTTAAGACCTACGAAAAAAGGTAAAATATGCAGGACCAACTCAGCTGAATGGGAGCCCGAATAACTGGCAAAAATCTATCTCCGTGACAGAGGTTGGGACAAAGAGGCGGCTTCGTTTGGTCTAGCTGCATGGGCGGTATGGACACGGCCTACACAAAGCAGAGCTTCGGACGCCCATGTAGGGGTTAACCTGAGCTTGCGTGTTAAAAACTGGAAAGAGAATCCCCATGTGAAGAGTGAAGACGCCGAAATACCCAGGCATGTGTCACGGGTGCGACAAATCATTGCCATGCCCCGAGGAAATGCGATTATGATTATCGAGGCCAGCGCCATGCGTTTGATTTCGATGCGGACGCCGCTCCTAAAAAGAGCAAACGGGCATTCATAGAGACGGTGATGACTTTGAAAAAAAGTGCAGGCGCCTTAACGATAGATTGGCGGCCGCGAAACGCCTGGACAGAGAACGTGCGTTGATATATGAGCGCCACTGCGCAGTAGGGCGGCTGGCTGGCGCAAGAGACAAAAAGATTCTATAAAAGCTTCTATAAAAAGGTTGCAGTGAATTCATTCGACACAACGCGCTTTGCTGATAACGTACACTGAAAATATAGTTTTACAGTCGCAGTTTCATTTCCGAATCGTCGGAATGCGCTGGGATACGACGAGAACCAATTTTTTTCTTTTTTTTCTGAGACGCTGCGTGTGCGGCGAATAAGCCTGAAAAGCGCGTGGTTCGGGATCGCAGCGTGTTCCTGATCGCCGCTGCCTTCAACCTCCCAGTTGAGCATGCTGCCGCCGCACTCTGCTTATCACTCAGGGCCGCGAAAGACATGGTCCAGAGTCTAGACTCGAAAACAAGCTTTCAGACTCTTTCAGAATATCGGGTGCCGTTGGCACCTAAGGCTAATTGGCAGATGAAAGATGCATCACTCAATCAATTGCATCATACCGTGGTACATCACCGAAAAGCAACGCCTGCAATTTACATCTACTTACACACAACTCAAATGAAACCCCTTTTGTCAGTTTATGTCCTCGCGTTTAAAGTTCTGTGGGGATGGTCAGACAGCGCCCTTGATGCAGAAAATAGCTCCACGTACTCTGCATGGCAGTGATATCCGTGCTCTGGACGTAGTCCTCGAACTCTGCGATTTTCTCCTGGAGCTCGTCAGTAGAGACCTTCTCATCCTCTGTGCACAGGTGGGTATGTTAGCGATGATCCAAAAACGGTTGACTGGAGGATACGGACCAACGACGAGGGTGATCTGGAGCTTCTTGATACCGTATCCGATAGGAACAAGTTTACTGGCTCCCCAGAGGAGACCATCCTGCTCAATCGAGCGGACGGCAGCCTCCAAAGCAGCCATGTCGGTCTCGTCGTCCCAAGGCTTCACATCCATGGTCACAACAGACTTTTTTTGCGAGGCACGTCAGGATCTGATTCCAAAAATATCTCGAGAACGCAATGAGACGAACCTTGGCGATAGTCTTGGGCTTGTTGGCCTTCTTCGCGTTGTAGGCCGCGACACGCTCAGCCTTGATCCTCTCAGCCTCAGCATCAGCCTCCTCGTCGTCCGATCCGAACAGATCGATCTCCTCCTCCTCCTCGGCGGCGCGGCGGCGGCGGGGGCAGCAGCAGCAGCTCCACCAATGAACGCCTCGCCCGCGGTGCTGGATCCTGGTAGAGATTCGTGCTCGGCAGCGTAAGACTTGATGTGGGTGTACCACCTGGCGACATGGGGGTTGGTGGCCGCATCAGGGGCAGCGGAAATCGCCTTGAATACGGTCACATCGGCCTGGGATGGGGTGTATCTGCATGCACAAGCAAACATAAAATGAATGTCAGCTATAGCTCATCCCCTCCAGCGCTTGCAGGTTCATGAAAACCCTGAACGACCGTCCGTTCCGGAATTTCTTTCTTTCAAGATATGGTAACCAATTGGACGCTTACCCCTCGACGTAGGACCTGGTGGCAAGGTGTTGCTCGAGAGTGGTGAGGTTGGCAGACATGGTGGAGGTTGTAGATGAAGATCAGAATACGATCTAAATTTTTTATCAACGATAAAGTGCTAGATCACAGCGGGCATCAGGGCCGGCCTGATCATCGATCCACGTGCCACAACTCAGCAAAGCTTTCATCCAAGGTCGTACATAGTAGTTCCACCGCAATCTATCCGTAATCTCAGTAAACTGATTGACCGTCGCAATATCTACTGTACTCGTCATCTGTACTATCGCTTCATGTTCGAATTACAACTTCAAAGCTAATTAGAGCTTCCATAGGTTAAAGATGATAGATCCATGAATTCGGAGCATCCACAACATGTGTACCTTTCATTTACATCGATGAAATGGCACTCCAGTGGCCCTCCAACCTCCGGAGACCGCGCATTTAATTCATCAAGCAAATCAGCCGCTTTGACACAAAATGTGCTTTCTCCACGTGCAATCAGTAAGGTCCGTTGATGTTCAACGATCGGAACGATTCAGAGTTGGCACCTGAAAAGCAATATTCGTCATGACTCCGAGTCCTCATCGGCAAGATGTGTCGGTTTCTCGAGGGTGGCGAGCGACCCTTAGCCTCGCTGCAGACGCTATGCCGAATCAGCCTGCGTCCTCGGGATACCAGCAAACTGGCGGGCTGTTATCTGCTATTATGTTCTGCAATTCGTACCCTGATTTTTTTTCAATTGATTGTGAGATGTGATTATAATTTTCTCGTCAAGTGAACATGTAAAAGAAAGACCAAGGTAGATATGATATTGAGTACTGATAGATAACTGCACATCATTTATCTGGGAATGTGATTTGTAGGAGGGTATGAGGTCACTTGGGCCTTTCGATCGAGTTTCTCACTCCTACCTTGAGGTCAAAGGGTCCACACGCGATAAAAAGCCGCAAAAAGGATTGACTGCGAGAATACTTAGATGGGTGATGTCGTTGTTTGGCGATAGGCCCATCAGTAATGACATATATTCCTTCGGCGCCTATTTTTTGATCTAGAGGCCGAACGGATGAAATCAGACGTCACTAAAAGGCTCATTGTATTCTGACATTCCTTCACACAGTCGTAAAATTGGATGGTACAGTGGGGACCCAAAAGCCTTGCTTTGCGGCGTTATTCACGCGCTTCCTATTTGCCTTATCAGTGGCAAGTGCCCCATTTTGGTATGCATGCTTTGGAATTCCTGTTACTGTGTAAAAATAATCTATCGTAGGAGTACGCTGAAAGATGGAAATGTATTGGGCTTGACGGCCGTCTCTGGGTTTTCCCGGCTCTCGTAGCACTACGTACCATAGTGAATCTTACTGAGCTTAAAAGCTATTCAAGACGGTGACCAGTGTGAAATAATTCGGCGTAACGTGGGTACAACAACAACGCAAGTGGCCGATGAGTAAACAAGGATAGTAATTGAGACTTCCAAGCCCAAGGCTTCTTGTTATCAGGTCTAGACCCCAGCATCCCTGGGCACCCTGTTAATCACACTTTCTTAACCTTAAGTGTGGCTTATATCATTGCCTTTTCCACGCAAATAACCTATGTTCCGTTTTCTATTCAAACGCGTTCGATAAGAATGCACACCTCCAGAGATTTATTGGAGATGTGGAGATGGTCCGGTAACTTTTTTCCAAAGCCCACATACCGTGTTCTTCAAGATAAGACAAAGTTTCATTTTAAAAGTTTCTAAGTTTGGAAGCCCTGAACGACTACGCACGTACAAAACTACTGATAAACATAACGGTTTTGAGGGATCATGCATGATGATAACCTGGAATATCATAGCGATAGGCTTGGAGGCTGGTTCTGTAAGTGCTGCGACGCTCCAGGCTACCGGTAAGAACGATAAGTGGAAGGATCATGAAGACATATTGCCAATTGGGTGGCCTTGAGGATGATTGCGCTCATATTGATCTGGAAAAAAGTTACAAGGACGGGGACGCGATAGCATGATTCATTATGATTGCATACAAGGTTATCGAACGCCGTTCGGCGAGCAAACGTCCATCGCGGAGCATACTTAAATTGTGATGCCACCGGGAAGACTTCGTACTTAATGGCGGCGTCTGTCAACTTCAGCGCCGTGCCGTAGTGGCAGGCGGAGATTGAATCATCAAATTAGGATCATGATAACGAGATAGCGTATCGCTGTACCGACTGAGCAGTGTAAAAAATTATTAGCTCTAACAGTCAAATGCTCTATGCATGTTCTAGCTCTTGGACGCTTCTGAACGTGCAGTTGGTGCGTCCAACGAGCTGCAGGAGGCTGGGGAGGATATACTCGGCAAGGACCGCGCTGTTACAATCTCCGCTCCGAACCTTCCCTGCACCAGCTTGCGAAGGAACCTTCTTTTACTTTCTGTGCTGGTACCTCGTTCCTAAATGCCATTGTATCTTCAATGGCGTCCTCCCCATGAGTTGCGCATTGTTCTGCATCTGCTTGGATCCGTAAGGGCGCGTTGGCTGGCCGCAGAGCTTGGACGCGAGCGCGACGGAGGTGGTCGTTATCGTGCAGTGGTATCGTGTCAGCGAGTGGGCCTGACACCTGCACTTCCCACCTCTGATGGGAAATGGAAGCGACGCGAACGTCGCGGTGGAGTATCTGGCATGAACAGCTCATGAACGCTACGAGGAAGAAAAGCATACCCTGCAGAGTCCAGATTCCCAAGATTCACGTACTGCAACCGCTCACCCAGCGCGCCTCGGGACCCGGTTGGCTGGGACTGCGTTCCCGCACTCGCCAATCATGCTCTTCTCGTCTTTCACGGCATCGACGGTTTTTTTCCTTTCTCTCCTTCCTTTTGCTTCCGCTCTGGCGAATACTTTGATGCCGTCATACGTCCTCCGTTGGATCTGCCATATATATCTCCTTAGCTCGCCAATCCCACACTACTGCGCACCTTTTGATGCTGTTGGATCAGACGGAATGTTGGTCGATGACACTAGAACAGGCTTCGACGTTTTCGAACAAGTGCACGGCCATGTTGGTTGATTTCGGTCACGGATGTAGGGTATGCAAACCTCATTCACCGTGCTTGACGGTCTCTTTCGTTCTCTCTCCGTTTATTCTAGGTCCCCGTCAGCCCCAACGCCTGACAAGGAAAGGTCGCCAGAGGTCCAGGCAAGACAAGGCAAAAGGATCCAAAACATACTTAGCAGATCCGCCGCTGATCTCATATCCAACGACCTTCTGACTACATACAAACCCATGATGGGACGGCGCTTCTCACACTCACAAACGGGACTCATCGTAAGCACTCCAAAGTTCACCGTGAGGCAAGCGACATTTTTGTCATCATCTGGAAGTTCCAAGCTACCACTTCATTGACTGCATTTTGTCCGTATGTCATTTCCAAGTAATCCCGCGATCAAGTAAAGGCACTGACGAATCAATTATTTTTGGCAGTCATCTAGATCCAGGGTTGCAGGTCCCCGCTGATTGGCTCCTATGACACTCAATGATGCATATCCCCGTACACACCGTTTCGCCTGGGAATCAATGAAAGAATGCTCAGAATCTCCGTCGTCAAAAAGGGACACCGGGGTGCAGGCAGGCAGATCGTAACCTGCTCTGACGGTGAGTACTCCGCTCGAGCTGCCCCTTCTCTCTCAAAAGTACGTGGGAACTTGGTAAATGAATGCCGTTATAACCACATGGATGGTCGGCACTCGAAATCTAGCCAAGTGGGCGAATACTTAAAAGGACGACGGCCAGTGGCCAGACGCTTAGTACAATACGTCTCCCCCTGAAGCTTTCCGCACCCATGCCTACTATCCTCCACATTCCCCCTGAAGTCCTCCAGAAAATCGCCCTCTATGCGACACTTGGATCGCGGTCGGAGGTGGGACCACCACAGGAACTCCACAGCTGCCTGTTGACCTGTCGCACCTTCAAACTTGCACTCTCCCCCGCGAATGCTAGCGAATTATACTACCGGCTGTTTGCTCAGAAGTTCGACATCCGCGGTCCGGTATATCGCCTGGGTGCACCCGTAGTGCGCGAGAATGCTCCCTACGAGATGCGCCGTCGGTTCCTCGCCCTCCAAATCTTCAAAAGTCGTTCTCTCTACCATCTTGACCTGACTGAGGCGCTATGGATCGCCTATCTCATGGTCGAAGATGCGGATACCAGTCAGAAGAACGTCAGGCAACTCCTCCGGGCCAATCTTCCCACTTTCCTAGGCCAGTATCTGCGCGAGCGACTGTACGAAGGTTCCGAGAACAATGAGGGCTGGCCTGTGATGACTGATCAAAACTCGCTCGTTATCGCTCTTTCTTGGTCACTGGCATCGAAACGTGAGTCGAGGTTTATTTGGCCTGTGTGTACGTGGGCTAAAAATGAATGCAGAAGTCATAATACATGAGAAGCGTGAGGTCTGCGTAGAGATAATGCGGCTGCTCCGACCGATTGTATTCGCTGCTTTCAGGGTACGTTTATTACTCTATCAGATTTTTTATTTTCTGTTTCGAGCAGCGACGTTCTGCAGTATTCGATCTTCCACACGCCGGAAGCCTCTTTCACCTATAGCGGTACTATGCCACTTCCGTTGTCGTCTCCGTCACCCGACGACACCGCTGCTTCCTCCTCCGCCTCCTCTCCAATCTCTCCAACTTCTTCGACTGCATATTCTTGGTCCTCATATGAATTCGACGGTGATCCATATTTGATGTCGGCGCTCCCACCACAAGATATTTCCTACTTCGGCAAGGTGACGCGAAAGGCGCGCCCACCCTCTGCGGCCATCTTCGCCACTCTCCTCTACTTCGTAAGGTCGGAAGTGCTGACGAGCCCCCTGATTCCGCCACATGTAACATGCCAGACGCGCGAAGAAGCGAACCAGCTTGGCGTGGAGGGCCCCTGCGCCGACGATGTACGACAGTTCCTCGAGCAGTGTTGTACCCGCTTCGCTGATTTCCCCGGGATCGATGTGGGGATCCAATCGTCGGCAACCGCGGCCTCTCCCGACACTATTCTGTGCCAGCCGTCTGTGTATCAGCTCGGGCGGCTCTGTGGCCAGTGGCGAGGCGCGTATACGGTGCGTCACTTTCGATGGCGGGGTTTGACGTTTCAGTCTGATTTTTTTTTGTATCATGGATTTCGTTTTTAGTTACCGTATGATGCGCCGTACACTGGGCAGCCTCCCGTTGCTTCGGTGAGGAAAGCGCTTTACATTTCTCTGGAAGAGCATTTCTGTTACGAAGAAGCATCCGCTGTGCCGCTGGATGACCCGAAAAACGAGACGAACAATGCATGGCTGCCTGCAGGAATACAGGCAGTAGAGACGGAGGTGGGTGCGGACATGAAACGGGAATCAAGCTTTTCTGATTGTCCTGCGTTTAATTTCAGGCGGGGATGCAATTCTTCGATGGGACGGGGAGCTTCAAAACGACGTACGAGACCTATCGGTACGGAGAGACGAGGGTCCCGGATGCAAGGCGGATCGCTGATGTTATCATCACGGGCAAGGTGAGCGGCAGGAACGAAGGCGAGCTGCGGGGACGGCCATCTGACTTTTTTGTGCGATTGTGTGTTATCTCAGGTAGAAGACCGGCATGTTGCTGCGTGGGGCGGACCCTCGAGGATCATAGGGCGAGTGCGGCTCCATGATGGGCTGATGGTCCTAGTCAAATACTGTCCCGTGCGTCGTTTCAAACTCTGCTTCTCTCTTTCTAATTGACTTTTTATTCGAATAGGAGAATACCGCACAGAGGCAGGTGCTGCGGGGATATGGTACGGTCTTGTTACTACCAACTTAGTTGATACGCTGGCTGATTATATGCGGACGCGCAGTGACTTCATCCCAAAATCTTGTCGGCAGGATCGCGCACCCCAGGCAAGACGGGGATTTGGGCGACGGCGTTTACTACGAAGGAGTGTTCAGCTTGGGTAAGGACCACACCCATGTTACGAGCCGGGCGAGCCCCAAGCCTATCAGCTAAAGCTTTCGGTGGTAGCTCTTTGATCATCTCTGACTCTTCATTCCGCGGCCATTGCGAACTATATTGCCTGATAGATGGCCAGTTTATGTATGTATTGTGGTCTTGAATCTTTCCCTGGACCCGGTGTCACGGATAGAGCATGCGGCGTTGGTAGACATCTAGTATTTATGAGGCGCCTGCTATGATTCAATGCTTGCCGATGTATTCTACACTAGTTTTCGCATGATGGAATAAATTAATACTTACATAGACAGTTGTGACGAGAGAGGAGAGTATTTTTAACCTAATTCGGGAACGGGACTGCGGAATGCCGGAGACAACAGTGAAAGGAGAGTGAACTTGGCCCAAAACAGTTTCTCCACGTTTCACCACCGCTCCTCATGAATGGACCACTACCATTGTCACTGCACACAATACCTCAGGAGGTATTGGAACACATAGCATACTTCGCCTGCACAAATGACTTGCTCGGTCCGCCGTCTGCCATAGTCCCGCTTCTTCTGACCAACCGCCAGATCCACACGAGCCTCGCCCTCGCCTCGAACCACCACCTCTACGCACGCATCTTCGCGGCCAAGTTCGACACCGCAGCGCCGCTCGCGCGGTTCGGCGAGGACCGGCTGACGGCGTGGGCCCTTGCGGACGAGCTGCGCAGGCGCTGTGTGGTGCTGCAGCGCCTGCGCGCGCGGGTCGACTCGACGACGCATGCCCGGCATGCGGACGCCGCGGAGGGGAAGATGTCGGTATATGATACGCTCTTTACGGCGTATGTGATGCTGCTGGAGAATGAAGGGAGGAATAAGCTGCAGCTCGTGGAATATGGACGGATGAAGGAGTGGATCCATGAGTTCTGGTTCGACCCGCATGGATCGTCGCTCGCGATCTATAACATACGCATAGGCCAATGGCCGCTCAACAGGATTGAGAATGCGCTGGGGATGTGGATATTCTGGTTTCTGTTGAGCTCTAGTGAGTGCGGACTTCTGCAGGATGCTGGCTGGTACTCATTTCCGCAGACGACTACATGATCTCTGGGAGTAATGACAGTGTGGATTCGCCCTTGAGCATTCTCAAGGCCATGGCCCTTGGGGCTCACATAGTGAGCACTTTTCTGGATGATCCTATTCTCGGATTGACCTTTGTTTAGTATAATTTGACCACGATGCCGTGGACAGAGTTTGAATACAAACCGGCATTTCGACGCCCTTCTACGTATACTACGATCTATTCGGAAAAGCTGGAACTTAGTCCACCACCTTTGGCTACTCCCGCGATCCTCTCGTTCCTGTCGCTAATTAATAAGAAGCGATCAATACCTTCACCGCCTTCCGATGCTGCTTTGCCTGAGCATCCCTTCCAAGAGTGGGACTCTGAATGGGGACGATGTCTTGCGCAGCCCAAAACGAATTTTAGCAATTGTTTTAGACCGGGCAGGTACGTCTCATTACAAACTGTACTGCACCTCACATAGTGGTGCCTAACCCAAACTGTGTGTGCGCAGCGTCGAGGGTGTGTGGGAGGGGTGTTTCACGGTAAGTTAACAATTGCCTCAATTTCATCCCCCAGCTATTAATTTCCTGAATTCCCGGCTTGTGGATGAGAATAGTATACCGAATTCACCGCATACGCTGCCTTACTCGGCGGTGCGCCGCCCCCCATCATCCAGAAAAGCGTCGTCGGGCGGCATCAGCAGACATGGAAGCTCCGCGAGCACCACCTGGTCTTCGCTGACCCGGCCGATTCAGATTCGGGGATCGACATCGAGACGGAGGCTGCCGTTCCTTTGCGTGCAGGCGATCCCCTGCGCTCGTATTTCCCTACTGGGACGCAGATCACGGAACGAAGAAATGGGCTTACTGTCCAGGATCTGGCGACGGGGAAGGAGTATACATATCAGAGAGCCACGGTGTCGGAAATGCGCAAGCGGAACGAGGGGCAACTTGACGTTCATGTGCAGGACATCATTGTGACAGGAGAGGTGCGTTGTCGGAACGTTAGGCTGGGGTGCCGAATGTTGACCTTTCTTCTTCTTGCTCAGGGCCATTCTGCTTGGGGTCAGTTTAACATCGTAGGGCGGATACGGCCGTATGATGGCTTCATAAGTTTATCGAAGGATTATGTGGGTCATTTTTATTTACGCCGTACAATAGTTGCTAATACTCTCTCTCGTAGATGGATGGTGACAGAGGGAAGTGGCTCTATCGTGGATATCTTGTCGGCAATGACAATGGGAACCTCGCGGGGCGATGGAGGGATACACTGAGTCCCTCAGACGTACCCGGCTACGAAGGATGTTTTGTCATGAGTCGCAGGCGGTAAATGACAGGCAACATAGACAGGCAACCTACTGCCCTCGTCGCTTCTGAGTTTCATCGCCTACTTTTCCTATACACTGTTCGGTTTCTCAGTGCTTCATCATGCATCATGCATCATCATTGCTAACACTCTGTATAGTAATCTTTCTGCTTTATCTGTGTAAATCTTACTTGCCCTTCCGCAGCTTTCATGTACTGTACATATCTGGATTCTCTGTACTTTACTAGTTCTAGTTATTACTCACCCTTGTAGCGTTTGCTAATTTGCCGATTTACCTTGACATGCTTCGCCTGCTCAGAATTGTAAAATCAGTAAAGATGCATATGCTTCTACCGATAACCGGCAACCATGTTAGAATCACAAAGTATGTTTTTACCGACCGGTGGCAGTGGCTAGACAAATCGTTGACTTCTATTTCGACGGCTGAGTGCGGTGTACGTCACAATCGGAGCCGCGTCGCGTCGGCGTCGCCAGTCCGGACGCCGTCAGGCTGCACAGCCCTTGACTCGTACTGCTAGGCTATTGGACTGCTCGCTCTCACCATTGTCTGCGATTAGATCCACATGGGCTCCTTCCACTGATAATGTGTAGGTGACCCAGTCATGGTGTCATTGGCAGTGCAAGGACAATTACGACACCTGACCTATATTGAGTGGCTCAAGCTCGAGGCTGCGCTCCATTTATATGCACGGTCTCACTCTAGTTTCCACATTACCCTCGATCTCAACGCCCGCTACCCGCAAATCCTGAGGGCCTAAGGAGCAACGCCCCGCCCGGTGCTCTCTACCCGCCAACACTGCGCGAACGTATCACCCAGACCATCCTGACCACACCCCCAGCCAGCAGCAGCCATGAGCGCCGCAGAAGAGGCCATCATCGCCAACGCCGAGCACCACGCGCGGCTGCTGAAGACGATCGCGGGCCTCGAGTACGTGCCCGCCGCGCGGAAGGAGCAGGGGCGGTACGTCAGGGATCTGGAGGCGCAGCTCGAGGAGACGCGCGAGCGGATCGTGCAGTGCATGCAGAAGACGGCGAAGGAGCGGAAGGAGCACGAGGCGCTGCGCGATTCGACGGGGCGGCGGCTCGCGCACAAGCTGCTGGGCAAGAAGGAGCAGTATGAGGCGAAGGAGAGCAAAGAGGAACGGTGCGTCGTGATTATGACTTATCATATCAGCTAAGCGTACGTCGGCAACTAATCCGTTCTATGCTAGGGAATACGTGGAGGCTTTGGAGGAGGAGATGAAGGAGAAGCGGAAATACGAAGCCACTCAGTCATATCTCAAGGAAGCTCAGGAAGTTGTGAGTACGACTGCGAATATCCTCCTCTTTTCGGCGCTCATCCATATCGTGAATTTGATTGTGGTAGATGGCCGACCTGAATGAGAAGAGAATACAACACGAGTCTGCACAAGCTGAGCTTCAGGCACTATACCAGCGCATTTTCGACGGGCCTTCAGAAAGTGAGTGGTCGTCGCTTCCCATCATATATTTTGCGCATATATTCGGAACAAGACAACGACTAATTAATACATCTTTGGGTAGGTTTCCCGGAAGACGACAGGCTGGAATATGACCTTGATGCAGCCTACCGAAAGCATGAGAAGCTCTTGGAACAAGTCAACGCTGAAAGCCGTGCTGCAGAGCTTCTTGCGCGTGCGTGTTTGGTGATGGACTCGTGTCAGAAGTGCATGCAGGAAGCGTTAGGCTATTCACGACACGGTGCATATATTTATGAATTTTATTTCATTTTGCTTGTATCGCTGACCTAGAGTATATAGATATGTGGGGTGGTGGAACGTATGTCTGCTGTACTTTTCTGAATGCAGTCTTCCTAACTTATTGTTCTGCCAGATTAACTGATATGATGGAGCGAAATGCGCTAGCGAATGCGCAGACCCATGCCTCACAGGTTGAGGTGCTGGTGGATCAGGCAATGCGGTTATCTACTGCTGTGAAACCAGTAGGGCGTGTTAATATAGCCAGAGGGTATGTATCACATGCACATGCACTCGACCCTTATTCATGGATGATGCTCTGACGACGATAATAAACGTATACAGGTCCATCGTAAGCGATGTTTTCTTCGACAACATCTTCACGGACTTGAATTTCTACAGTAATATTGATACCCGCGCTTTTAGATTACCTCGAGACTGATGATGGGTTATCCAGACAAGATTAAGCAATCTGCAGCACAAGTACTCTTAGCGAATGAACGCGTGCGTGTTCCCCATTTCCCCAATATTCAATTCTCTAATCGTACTTACTCTCTTCCTTTTTAGTTGAGAGCCGAGCGAGATACCGCGCGTCGCAGAGTGGAAGCGGTGGGCTCGCACCTCAACCGCTCTGCCGACGTCCTGGATAACTGCCGCCGCGAACTAGACGCCTTCAGGCGCGCAACATTCGAGAGCTTCGCGGCACAGCATCCGCCGCCGCCCAGCTACGACGTCGTCACTGCCAAAGCAGCAGCGTCTCCACCCCCGCCTCCGCTTGCCATCTCACCTCCGCCTTCCTTCCCGGCCCCCAGTGGGCGTCCGCCGTCAGTCGTCATGATGGTCGATGAGCCGGGCACAGGCAGCACACCGATGAACTCACCCCCTCCGACGCCCGTGGTTGCTTGGGGAGACAGTACGTGTTTGTTTTTCCAGTGCAGTGAGAATTGAGAGGCCGATCAAGAATTCTAGGAAATCCATACGCTTCTGCTATATCTGAGCAAACCCGACAGATGTCGACTGGTTGACCTGGGGTAATAATTATCGCAAACTGAGGGTGAGCTGCCGAATATTAGAATAGGTCGTACCACCTTGCGACCGCTGACCATTGACGACATCTAAGTGGGGAATTCATATTATACTAGGTGCTCGAGGGGATTGGTATTTGGGACTACCACGGCATCCATAGCGCTCAATCTTTTTGGGATAGCTCTCTTTATTTCGCACCATACATTTTGGGCCCAAGTACATAGAATGCTACTTTCTTTTTACCCGTTCTTTGTTTTACAGAATGACCACGGGGTTGCAAATCTGTAACTATCTGCTCCAATCCAATTGGTTCAATTATCTACGATCTTACCAATGAATATGTAGTATACAAAACTCATTATATATCTCACTCCGTCCTTCTCACCTTATCGCATCAGACGCATCTTATGTTACTCTAGTTAATCTCCGTCTTCAATCAATGGATCAAGAATGGAGACCATAGAAGAATATTCTATGTAACTTACCTGACTGAATAACTGACCTACATAGAGGGCCTAGTTCTTTCTTGTTCTCGCAACCCTTCAACCTTGCCTGTGAAGAATTCGGTCAGTAGAGTACACCGATGTCCAAAGTTGAGAACAACGTGGATTCTGGGGGCCGCGCTCGCCGGGCAGATAAGCAGTCCACTATAATATATGCCATAAATCAAGCTTTGTTGTAATCCAAGAACTCGTATCGTTTCTCTATCTCAATGAACCTGCATGCAACTTTAAATTGGCATATTAGCTTGATCAAGCTTCAAGAAGGATTCTTCATGGCTGCCCGTAAAACATGCGCATGGGTGATCTCAAAGGCTCGGTATGGCGTTGGTTCTGCGCGTGAACAGGAAAGGCATATGTGTATATCCTCGACTAACCTCCCGAAGTTATTTGGACACACCGATCAAACGGGTCCGCCAGCGGAGACATCTGATCGTGTGCGGTATCTACGCAGTAAGTATATACTCGTCGAGGTGCAAGATTTGACAATCGGCCACTTCGTGAACCTGCCCGAGAGAAGAAGGAAAAGGAAACTCGGCAAGCATAACACCGCTGCTCATGTAGAGTCTATACGGGCAACGGCAAACTTTAGTGATGCGAGGCTTGCTTGATGAATCTGGTCATATCTTTGGAGTGTTGTGCATTCGCGGTATTCAGCTGCTTCGCGAGCTCCTAATCTCCCGCTGCTACTCATCTGAGAGGCGTACTTATTTTCTGAATGAATAACGCACATTACTTGCACATTACCATATCCCCGTATCTGTACATCTACCATCATACAGAACCGTCGTCATAATAAGGCATTGGAATACAAGGCACCGTCGATCGCTCCCTAGCGCAGCCCGTTGGCCATTTACGTACCGAAAGTGCACCGCAAGATGTGCAAATTATCAGAGAGAATCGCGATGAGAGGGCCAGTTTCCTGGGCATCGGCCACAAATGATATTCTACCGATGGACGGAATATGTTATATGTTCCGAGATAATGCGCCTGCAGCGCTTACCAATACGCCGTCAGAGTCCTGATTCCTTCTCTACCGTTGGGGAAATTCAAGACACAAAATCAGACTCGGACATTTGGAAGCCTGACCCAACAAACCGGCGGGAATCAACCGGCGGCATATGCGAGGCGTATGTGTCTTCTTCCACGAGGTCTTTCTCCGTCTCCGTTGACAAACGTAAATGTGGTACATCAATGCCCAAAAATGTTCAAGATTGGCTGAACCTTGCTGCACGCGCGTAAGGTGAGTGAAGTCCGAACTTCGATCTACGGCAAGGCCTCTGGGAACGGGGGTGGATCGATGGGGCCATTAGGGTCCTCGCTAAAAGTGTGCCGGCCTTATTTTGAGCCATGTTAAAATGTGATTATCCCAAGGACGCGTTCTTGACGACTGATATGGGTGAAGAAAAAGTGCCAGAAACAGAGTCTGTCAGATGTCCTGTCTAGAATCTCGTCCCAAATAAGAGCTTGATGGGTCTGGAGCGTCGAGGTGTTTTGCCGTAAGTGGAAGATGAATCTGCCAGTCAATATTGACAAGAATGATGTGAGTAAGACTCTAGCCTGTATGTAGAACAGAGATGTTTATCTATGGCAAGTAAGTATGAGGGCTTGAACAGGAATGTCAACAGGTATGAAACGTAGCACGTAAGCGCAACTTGAACATGCCTTTGAATCACCACATGGCATGCAAAACTTCTATCACTTCTTCTCCCCCTCCAGCGGGCCAACAATGCGTAAGCTCCTATAATCGAGACACAGCGGCGGTCTAACGTCATAACCGCTGCTTGTCCAGATTGAGAATGACAAGCTGTAGGGCGGTAGGTCATCTGTCACTTGACAAGCTTGACATGTACATGTCTCCAGAATATTTCTTCGCCGAAGAATTCGCTGTGTACAAATCGTTCATTACTGCTCATCCTGTAAGTAGCCAAAGCGCAGCCAAAACATTCATGAACTCACTTTTAGGTGTGCCCTCGCATACCCATGATCTCTCTACTCCTCCATCCGCTTGTTCATTGATAGAAACATTCAATTGGGACACATTACGCGTCCTAATCAAAAGAACATCTCTCTGAAGGCTATCAGACTTATACTCGAAGCATCATGTTATGTTTGTACTGTGCAGATGTGGTGAAAAGACAGTGGCTTAGTTGGGGAATGATAACATTTGAACACAGCAGGGCGAACGCGCGAACGTTCGTCGTAATGCGGATTCCAAGGGTAGGGAGTCATTCCGTAGGCCTCTGAGCCCGCTCAGAGTTCTACCTTCGAGCTCCGCTCGCTCTCTCTTTGTGCCGAGCACCGCTCGTATGCACTCAAAATGGTGTGCCGAATTTCTGTCTTGGTGCTATATTCTAGCGGATGCTTAGTCAGGAAAAGGTTTCGGCCATCAGCTCTTCCACACCTGTGCTGCTCTTGTCCTCAGACTTCTCATCTCGACATCTCAGCACAGGTAAGCGCCCCGCGCTTCATCCTCTCCTCCAGCACTGAACATTACACCCTTTGCACAGTGATTAATCTCTTCGAGGCTTCGCCTCTCTTAATCTATTCTAGATTCCATTAATCACTCATTTGGTATGTTCCTTGCTGGATCTCTCCTAGGACTTCGTCCTCGCCTTCAGGCTCAAAAGTATTTGTATTGACTTACTATTTATTCCTCGTAGTTTGAGCCCTTTTCTTTCGACTTTGCACCTCGGTACCCTCGCCCATCAACTTCATATCTAATGACCAATGTCAATCCTCCAATTAGCGACGCGAGCGGTGCACCCGCCAGCGGCAGCTCAGTTGGCGCTTCGAGCAGTACTCCGACGAGCGGAGCCTCTGGTGGCGGGCAAGTCGAAGAAGTACGACTTCGAGTCGAAGGCTTCAAGTCTCTCGTCGAGGACGTTCTCGAAGGACGATTCCCTTCCGACAAATTCTTGGAGAAGTTACAAGAACTTGGGGCCAACCCTGGGGAGGGCCGAGATTATCTCAACCTCCTGGAACAACGTCTCGATCAGCAGCGAAGCGGCCCCGAGCAGGTCGACCCCGCCGACGATGGAACCCAGACATCTGATCAACGCGAGAAAACTCCGGAGGGCCTCACCGAATCCGAGATCGAAGAGTATCGTGCTCGGCGAGCTGAAACTGAATCTGCCGCACGGGCTCGCTACGAAGCTTCTAGGAAGAAAGCATCTGAGTCCGCTGCCTGGGCAGTCCTCCGCGCCAAGCTCAAACATATCGCTCCCAAGTTGCACGAGCCGGCTTCCTCTGGGCTGTCAGCCGAAGATCTTGCAGAGTTGTTCAATATCAAGCCATCTCCATCTGAGTCTTTCTCGCTCCCCAGCCATGTCCTCGCTCTCGCACCCCATCTCCAGCAATTATGCAGTGTTAATGTGGATGATCCACATATCAAGACCACTTGGGAGCTTCGTCGAGCTCTCGCTTCGGAGAAGACAATCGACAATCTTGTCGACATGCTGCAGGTTCAGCCTCTCTTGGATCCAATTCCTCGCTCCATCTGGAAACTCATTGTTCAAGACCACTTTGTTGACTTTGAGAAACTCCATGCTTCCATGGACCGGGGATTTGACCACAATGATGATCCACGGGAATTTGCTGGCGGGTTTGCCCTCGTCAAGAAGGATAACTCGACAGCTCGCAAACCCCTTAAGTCCGAGTCGGAATGGTCTCGTGTCTTCAGCACTTGGAGCGCTGGAGTTCGTATGGTCTATCGTCACCGTACGGACGAGCTCGCCGCATACCACCAATACATCCTTAACATGTTCCGCGCAGTACCAGATCCAAAGTCTGCAATTAACTTTGATCTCGAAGTTCGAGATCGGTATTCAAAGAGCCCTTTCCGTTTGGATGTCGAATCCAATTATCATTTCTCGCTGCTGTCACAACTCTTCCGTGCTTCGACATCGACATCCTCACTTGGAAAACGGTCTCAGTCAGGCCTTTCTTCAGGGCAGCAGTCGAAAATTCGTTCAGTTCCTTGTCAGAATTGGAACTTCGGCAAGTGCAGTGATCCTTGCCCTAACCGAAGGTTGCATGGGATCTGTAGTGAGTGTGGGCTTAAGCACCGAGCACGAGACAACTCGACCTGTGACATCCTCCTCCAAGCTAAGCGAGATGCCTTTCTCAAAGGAAAATCAGGAACGAGTGGAGGTGCTGGAGAGAGTAGCTCGGGTCCGGCAGGAAGGGCCTAAAACCCTTTCTGACCCGTCGTCTGGCCTGAAGCGCAAGGCTCAACCTCTCGACGGGGTCCCGCGTTTTCGTCGTCGGTTTGCATGGACTGATTCGAATTCGCCAACTCTCTCTCCTGCTGCTCTTCACACCGAAACCGCACCACCATTGCCTTCTCCTCCTACTCATCTTTTCAATGACCCCACCATTCAAGCTTCACTTAAAGCTATGGAGGGATATATCAAGGTGGAAACACCCTTCAACGTCGATATGCTTGAGCGCATGTTGCATGATCACCCTAATCAGCCATTTGTCAAATCAGTGTTGGATGGCCTGCGATATGGTTTCTGGCCTTTCGATGAGAGTGAATGGGCCGAAGAAATCCTGGCTGATTCCAAGGAGACATATTCCTCCGAAGAAGCAGATCTGGAAGCTATTCGCACTTTCCGTGACAAGGAGATTGCCGCCAATCGCTGGTCTGAACCTCTTCCTATATCCGACCTTTTGCCAGGCATGAAACGATCACCTATGTTCGTGGTCTGGCAGAAGGAGAAGGCTCGCGTCATCACGGACCACAGTGGCTCTGGGATCAATGATGGGATTCCCCGAGCTGAAGCGAAGGTTCGTTACGATGATATGCATGACTTTGGTCAGGCCCTTCGTGAAGCACGTTCCGCCAACAAAGGTCGCTGTATGGTCTGTTTTAAGTCCGATGTCGCCTCAGCATTCCTCAATCTCCCAGCACACCCCATTTTCCAGCTACGACAGGTGGTGGGTGTCGACGGCATTCTTCACATCGTACGACGACTTGTTTTTGGGAACAGAGCTTCGCCTCGGTGCTGGTGTGCTGTCTCCGGCTTGTTGTGTTGGCTGGGTGTCCGGAAGCTGGGTCTCCTCAGCCTCTTCGTTTACATGGATGACTTCTATGGATGGGACTTCGCAGACAATCTCATTTTCTACCACGGAATGCTTCGTCCTCGACATCAAGTCCAGCTCCTTCTTTTCTGGGAAGCCATCGGCTGCCCTTTTGAGGACAAGAAGCAGGAACATGGAGATGTTTTGAAGATCATTGGGTTTTGGGTTAACCCTAATGAGGGTTCTTTGTCTCTTCCTCCTTCCTCCATCACCGACATCGTTGAACGCATCAACGCTTTCATCTCCGCCAAGGACCGTAAACATCCATTGCGTGAATGGCAACGTCTTGGCGGCCACATCAATTGGCTTTTGAACATTCTTCCATGGGGCCGTCCCGCGATCACCGAGCTCTATCGGAAGACGAGCGGAAAATCGCTGGCTTCAGGAAGCATCTTTCTCAACAAACAGGTCATTACTGACCTTTCATGGCTGGCCGCGGTAATCCCAAAGTCATCTGGCATTCGCTTCATTGACGATGGCATCTGGGATGATTCCGACGCAGACATGGTAATTTGGACTGATGCCAGCCTCAAATTGGGGATGGGTTTCACTTATGCCAGCCTCGGCTTTACGTATCAGCTGGCTCCCTGCCCTCCAGACATCATTATCGACATCTTCTTCCTAGAATTGGTGGCCATTCTCTCTGCCATCCACCATGTTGCCTCTCTGCCTAAACCACCACGTAAACTACTCATCCATACCGACAGTCTTGATGCTGTCAGTGTGTTCAACACTCTCCGTGCAAACGAGACCATTCACAACGGCCCCCTCCTTGCCATAGCTGGCATTATCCTCGAATCTGGCATAGATTTACGAGTACGACACATCCCTGGGAAGTTGAATATTCGGGCTGATCTCCTTTCTCGTCTTCTTCTGGACGAGTACCGGAGCAAATTTCCCGCAGACCGCGTCCGCCTTTTCTCCCCACCAAGGGAGCTCCTGCCGGCGCGATGGAGGGAATGCTTTTGAGCGCCCTGGGTGGGTCTTTCTCTCCGAGAAAGGCTCGCCCACTCATGGACCTTGCTGACCTCGACAGTCGCACGGTTCATCTTCAGGTCAATGCTATCGAAAAGTCGACAGTGAAAGGATATGCAACAGGAGCTCGTGATTATATTTCCTTCTGTCTCAACCACGGCCTTTCTATTGAACCCACCCCCCAAACCCTCTCACGTTACGTCGCTTATACTTCAATGTTCATCAGTTCCGCCCCAAAATATCTCACTGGTGTCCGTCATTTCCTCTCTGACATCTACCCGGATTTCGATGACAACCGCAGCCACCCTCTCGTCAAAGCAACTATTCGAGGTTCAAAGAAGGTTCGCGCTGATGGTGTGCATCGCAAGCTGCCTCTCCGGACCGCCCATCTTCAGGCCTTCCTTCTGGTTGCTCGATCTTCCAAATGTTACGATGACTTTTTATTTGCCACCATTCTATCCTGCTGCTTTTACGCATGTCACCGCTCCGGCGAGCTGGTTCAGAAGAACAGCAAGGATCTTTTCGACTGGCGCAAAGTGATTCAGCGTGACTCTCTCATCTTCACACCCGATCGAGTTCAATATCGCCTACCTTATCACAAAGCCGACCCCTTCTATCGTGGTACAGACATCCTTCACCATGTTCAGGACATCGCAGACCCCGTGGCTCTCCTTCATGAGTATATCTCACGCCGTGATGCCCTACATCTCGGTCGTCTTGCTCTCTTTATTCGCGAGGATGGTTCCCACCCCAGTCGCTCTTGGTTTGATGCTCGCTTTTTAGCCTTCTGAGCAGGGAGTTTGGGGGGCATTCTGCCCGTGCAGGAGGTGCAACGTTCTATGCTAGCCTTGGCCTTTCCGAAGACGTCATTCAAGCTATCGGACGGTGGTCTTCAGTTGCATGGAAGGTCTATATTCGGGACAATCCTACAATCCGAGCCGAGCAACAACTCGCCTCTCTGCGGCTTCGCCTCCACCTTTAACTTGGCCTCTTGGCTCCTCGCTTTCCATCATTCTTCACCACCACCACCCCTCAACAACATCTTCACCCTTCATAGCCACTTTCTCATCGCCAATCTATTGGGATCCGCATGGACCCCGGTTACTGCTACCTTTTGGACTTCATGTCATGATGTCCTCGCCAAACTTGAGCAGCGCAGCAGAGGTCGTCGTAATGCGGATTCCAAGGGTAGGGAGTCATTCCGTAGGCCTCTGAGCCCGCTCAGAGTTCTACCTTCGAGCTCCGCTCGCTCTCTCTTTGTGCCGAGCACCGCTCGTATGCACTCAAAATGGTGTGCCGAATTTCTGTCTTGGTGCTATATTCTAGCGGATGCTTAGTCAGGAAAAGGTTTCGGCCATCAGCTCTTCCACACCTGTGCTGCTCTTGTCCTCAGACTTCTCATCTCGACATCTCAGCACAGGTAAGCGCCCCGCGCTTCATCCTCTCCTCCAGCACTGAACATTACACCCTTTGCACAGTGATTAATCTCTTCGAGGCTTCGCCTCTCTTAATCTATTCTAGATTCCATTAATCACTCATTTGGTATGTTCCTTGCTGGATCTCTCCTAGGACTTCGTCCTCGCCTTCAGGCTCAAAAGTATTTGTATTGACTTACTATTTATTCCTCGTAGTTTGAGCCCTTTTCTTTCGCCCACCCTCCTGCACCCTTCTTTTATTTTAATCTCAATATCTCTGTCTTGTCATTTACATGCTTCGAGTATCATACACATCTGTATTACATAGCGCCACTTTCTCATCGCCAAAACGCGCGAACGTCTTCCGTTCATACCATCAGCACAGCCACATATACATAGCTTCATTTTCCCACGCATTGTACCTGCATCCGAGTCTTTCTTGCATCTTCCCTCTATCTTCCCTGAAAGTTTACGCTCAACAGCACAACTTTCGAGCCACATCCCATACTAAAGCAGGTCCCAGTCTCTGATAAAAACAGGATCACATTAATGTCTACTTATACTTATACCAATAGTATATCCAGGCAGCGGCGATACGCTCTCTCTATTCATCAACTTTCATTCGTCGGACATCTTATTAGAAAAGTCCAGGGGTTTAAATGCCTAAGAACTCAACAGTCACTGACACCAAGCTTCAAGGAAGAAAAAAATAAAGCAACGCACATGTCCTCCACCCTCGAAATGTTTACTATTTGCTTCGACCCAATGTAGCCGGAGCGCGTGAAGGAAAGCCGACAGACCCTAGATATTGTTAATTGGGAAGAAGAAAAATTGGCTACGAGAGAATGATAGTAACGCACCTCTATGATGCACAGCCCACCAATAGTCAAGACGAGCCACATGCTGCCCGTTATTAACAGCTTCACCCAATCCACAATAGATGTTGGGTTCAAATAGCCCCCGATTGTCCCCGACCAGAGAACTTCTGACAGCTGTGCATGGGCAAGGGACAGAGCCCAGAGTCGAAGATACGATGCCGTGTGCGAGATACAGTTCAGGCAAAATTCAATGGTATGGATAACTTGATAAATCATCACATCGCCAAAATCATGATGTTCCTGTAGCTCCTGCATAAGTTCGAAATGAAAGATGAGAAGTGTTATGAGAGCTAACAACTTACAGCGTCCTCAATTTCACCCTCGTGTGTGGCTTGCCCAATGCCATCCCCATCCGTGTTCACATTAGTATCCGAGCCGAAAGAGCTCATGTCGCCTGCCTCTTCTTCGCCGGATTGAATGGCCGTATAGCCCTGACCTCGAGTTCTCTTTATTTCCCTCCATACAAGATATGGCTTCATGAGTAATAGCCAAGGAACACAAATCCCAGCCAGCACTAGCAACGCAATCTGTATCGTCCCTTGTCCGCGATAGAGCTGAGCCTTCGGGTCAACCGTCCCAGGCTTTAAGAACATCGAAATGAGCATATTCAGAAGGGATGGAGGCGGCGTCGTGACCTGCGACCAGTCGATGGACCACTTATACAGGATACACCAGACAAGATAGCCGAAAATCGACTGCAGGAAGATCATCTGTGGCATGAAGTTGGAATAGATATCCGAATATCGCTTGAATTTCAAGTGATTGGGCACTTGTAGACACAATGCAAATGTCATCTGATAGTTTTGGGTCAAGACGCCGTCTCTAATAAAGGTGAAGGCGCGTAGAACTTACATGAGTTACACCCAAAATAATGGAGCCCTTCATCTTGTACGAATTGGTAAACACGAGAGCGTTGCTTGCTCCATGCCAGCTCGGATCGACGCCAAAAGGATATCGATAATCCTCATTGAGGATCGCCGTGATAGTTTCATTGCCTTTTTCGAAGGACCAAGCGGAAGTCCAAAGATGGAGACCTCTAGAGAATATGTCGTTGTACAAGAGACCGGTATACATTGAGAATAACCCCATCATCAGGATGAGGTAGCGACCACTATTTCAAAAAATTAATGCACCCCAATCTTGACTTTAGAATCGAAGACTTACAAGAAGAATTGGTAAGTAATCTGTACGAGTCGTCAGCAATAACAACTGGAATAACAATCAGAAAAGCAGTCGCATAACACGCACGTCATCGACATCGGACTCCGCCAGCTTCTTCTCCTTCAAAATCATATACAGCGCCGCGATAAAAATGATAGCGCCATGGCCAATGTCACCGAACATAACGGCGAATAAGAACGGGAAGGTGATAATCGCGAATAAAGCAGGGTTGATCTCCTGATAAGCGGGGACTCCGTACATGCCTATAAGTGCTTGAAAGCCTTCTGTGAATATGTTTGTTCTATAAAACGTCGGCGGTGTCTGATGTGTTTCCAACTCGTGCAAGATAGGTGATACACCGGTCCCAGAACCCTCCTAAATTTATGTTTGTACTTTAGTCACCAGGATTTTTATGTCAAAGAATAAAGGCTACTCACCGTCGCAGACCTCAACGCTGATTGAATGGCTACAATATCCCTGCTAGGCGCCCAACCTTCAGCAATGAGTGTCTTTCGGCGGACATTATAGTTAAACAGATTCAAAGTTTCGTAGATCAGCTTCTCCTTCTTCACAACGTCCTGCCAGGTGCGTAGGTGCTCGCCAATGTTTATGAGCTCCAAGCGCCTATTAACATCCGTGCTATGAAGGACCATTTGTAGATCTTCTAGACGGGTGGCAATTGCACGCAGAGCATCGGAGCGTTTGTCGGCGTTAGCGTCGATAGGGTAAATTGAGACTCCCATCGATTCTGCGACCTTCAGAATTTTGGCTAGGAGACTTTGTCCATGTGTGAAGGCGATGAAAACGTTCTTGCGGACCTCGTCGCCAGTGACTGGATCGATAAATGGTTCCGGGATGTCAACATGTTTTATGAATAGGTTACCGCGAAGAACACGCCATAAAACCCGTTCCAAGACTGGATAGCGTGAGCGCTCGATTGTTCCAGCAATGAAACTTGATGAACGTTACATCTTATGAACCAATATTCAGTTGGAGCACGTACTCGATGTCAAATGGCACTCCGCCTGAAGAACCAAGGCCTGCTTCGTAATCATCGGCTTGAAGGAGAGGAGTCGTCGCGCTGTCGTCGAATGAGGAGCGAATATCAATTTCATGATTTTGCGCCTGCGATAAAGTGATATGTAAAACCAAAACCAAGAGAAAAAAATTATGGGCTTAAAGATGAATTACCTTGTCGAAAAATATCGCGGTTTCTCGCAAAACATATTGCGCTTCAATGAGCTCCTTCGTTCGCTCGCTTAATGATTCGTAGCTTGAGTTCATTCTGATTAGCCTTTGCTCATGCCCCGCTAATATAAGATCGAGTTCGTCAATGGTCTGCGCAGCACGCGGCCCCACGGTGATGAAAGGCGATGACTCATGGAGTGGCCGAATGGGCACCGTGTCCTGCTCTTTCGCAATTTGAACCGAGAAGAAGCGGACCCTGCGTGCCATTTCTTCGATGCGTCGAACTTCACCAACAAAAGAGCGTTGAAACGGATTGACATGGGGATTTAACTGCATGTGATGAACGATGCATAAGGATGTTTAGCTACTGCCATTGGCGACCATGTAGATGATGCGCTGACTTACATCTATGAATTGGACGTTTCCCCGCTCTCCCAGCTCTGCAACAGCGTCATGGGCGACTTCCGTAGGCACAAAAAGCTGCACCAGGCTCATTTCCTCCGAACCTTTGATTTTGATAATTAGACGGACATCAGCCATGCGTGATACTGAAGTCAAAATTGAAACTCACGGAGCAAGCTGGGATGCTCTGCTGACATTGGCCAATACTAGTATATGAAGGAATCGAATGTCCACAACTTGTAAGTTACAAAAGGGAAGTCAGGGGAGAAAGCGGGTTATATGTAGGAAAGTACAACCTGGTGGCGTCGAGGCGCGGTGCGCAGCGCCCAAGCGCAGTTCTGATCCTTCGTACTCGGGGATGAACATCTAAGCACATTTACGGCCAGCTCCCTTTTCGTCTTTCAAAGTTTAAAATTGGAATACCAAGGACAGAAATCTTGACAAAGGCTCTGCCGCAGGCAGCCTGATACTCGTCGATCAACGAGATGCGAGTCAAAGTGATGCCGGTAATTGATCACGGCCACGTTGACTTTTCGTGCCTCCGTTGTATATCATCTGTCTCAATCTATTAGCTCGAGTTTATGTTAACATGTACCACGAATTAAACGTACTTTACGTCCGAGCAAGGACGCCAGACTCAAAATGAAAAAAAAACGATGAAATTCTCTGCGTGTACAACGATCCATATGCATCGAGTCAGAGAAGGTATGCCCACCTCAAAGAGAAAACCCTATTCCCTGAAGCATAAACAGCCATTTGGTTTCGACGCTTTCGAAGTTTGGCGTGGCGAGGTCGATTGGGAAGTTGGCAGACACGGGGCACGCTAGTGCTGGTGGTCCCAGAGAGTCGGTTGATACGATATATATCTGTCAGACGAAATCATACGCAAAAGGTATCAGATTAGGCGTGTCCGACTATAATTTATTGGGGTCGGATGTAGAAAACCGATCGAAAAAGCCTTTCTGCGAGGTTGAAGTTTCTGATGAGACCGGCCGGTCGGTATGTAGTAGCATAGTCAGTTGTTGGATGAAGACGAATTTGTCTGAGGCATTGTGGAAGAGGTAGAAGAGGCGGCAGGCCGCAGATTTTCTACATAGCAAGGTGCCAGTGGTTTGTACAAGGTTTGTATTGGGTTTGCAGGACTCGGAGCAGGTCCAAAAGAAAGCGGAATCTTCCGGGCCGGCACTGAGTACTGACTTTCGAAGTTTGAACATGCGTGATGCGTCCAGCCAGCCTTTCATCATTGCCATCATCTTGTCGCGAGCATATCACTGCTATGAACTTGTCTGGAGCTACTTCCGCGTTACTGTGCGTGGATAGGCGTGGATCTCCCTTTATTTCACGCATCTACGTTCCAACACACTCTCTGCAGTCGTCATTCCACCGTCTCTGGATTTCTTTGAACATCGTACAAAGATCAGGCTTGTTCCTAAGGCTGGCGGTATCCTGCGTGTGCTTGATGGAAGGAAGGAAGTACTCCCGGAAGTGCCCAAAGATGTGGCGACATGCGTTCGCTGCCAAGTTCCAACAGTGAGGGATTAGGCATGTTCACTCTGTTAGACGTTTTCTTTTGCGAATGATTCAAGATTGCTTAATGAAGACAGGCATAGTCGAGACACTAAGGCAGAAGTCAAACAGCGTTTAAACATGACAGGATGAGAGATAGATACCATGTAGCGCTCGTACCTCTGCTGAGCTCAAGCACGTCATGATCACATTGCTCACATGTTTGACGTTTTTCCCACTCGCCTGATTCGAGGCTGCTGGCGCTGAGCGCTGAGCGCCGAACGTTGAACGTTGAACAAACCTCCATTATACCTTGAACCAGAAAGATCAACAGATTACAGGACATAGGTACCCACCCCGCCGACTCATCTACGCGGCATCATAGAAACTCCGCAGCCATGAGCGAAAGCCAAGCACAGAACATCCGAGCAAATAATGCAGATGTTCCGCCGCCGGGTCCCACAGCAGTCAGTATGTACCAAATTCCATCGATGCATTGATCTGATATTGTGTCAAGGATAATGGCCCGGGAGGTACAAAGCCTGTGGACATCAAGGCCCCATATGAGCATGCACTTCCAAAGGACGGCGATCCATGGACAACACTTCTGACGCCAGAACTCGAGGCGGATACATTGCGATGCAACGCATGGAAGGACGAAGTCCAAAACCTTTTGATCTTCGTGAGTCGACCATCACCGTTTTACCTCATTTTTCACTAGCTCTTACATATACTATGGTAAAGGCGGGCCTTTTCTCTGCTGTGGTCACGACCTTCGTCGTCGAATCCTACAAGCTCCTGCTGCCGGATCCGAATGATGCTATTACCGGCCTGCTCTTCCATATCGCCAGCGGACTCAACAACACTTCCCCTTTCCCCCCAGCTGTTAGCCCAGATTCCATCCTCGCTCCATTCTCGCAAACATCATCTGCCATTAGGATCAATGTGTTCTGGTTCATCAGCCTAATCCTCAGTCTCACGACTGTTCTTGTCGGCACTATCGCTCTCCAGTGGCTGCGCGAACACCAATCCTATGGCGGATATTCTAGCAAAGAGAAGTTGGCGATGCTTCACATGCGGTCGGAGGCCATAGAGGCATGGTATTTGCGGCAGGTATTTGCAGTGCTTCCTCTACTACTTCAAGCCGCCCTTGTCCTCTTTCTGGCCGGGTTGATCGATTTCTCCTTGCCCCTTGGAACGAAGCTCGTGATCCCCGTCTCTATTATTGTTGGACTGACATTGCTGTTCCTCGCCGCGACTACGATCCTTCCATCACTTCAGGGCCTTTTTTTCTTTTGTGGGCTCTATCCTCGGACAACACTACCCACTCCATGTCCATTCAAATCTCCCCAGTCCCTTGCATTCCGATCACTATTTCGGATTTGCATTCATGCAATTTTCCGTATTTTCCCCTCCCCATTCCTTGACTTTGATAGCAGCTCGCCTGATAGTGATGGCTGGTGTTGGAAAATCGAAAATCGTTCCTTACTCATTGCAGATCATCTGGTACCATCTGTACGAAAGATGTGGTACCAACGCACTTGGCCTACCCTTGACCGAGAATGGCTTTCTCTGCGCGATGCATTACATCAATGCATCTTGGATCATGATCCAGAACTATATCACCACCGAACCTCCTGGGAAGACAGCTTCCCTCTCAGTGATGCGATTCAATATTTGGTCAAGGTAGCACAGCAGACACCGGGCTTCAAACACACGGACTCATTTCTTGCTGCCTTGGTTCTCTGTTTTAATGAACTTGCTGAATCTACATGGACAGGCATTGTTTGGGAAGAGTTTAAACGGCAAGACCGTCGTAGCAATTACTTCGAACACCTTCATTCGAAGATTGCCAAGTCTTGCTCCTTGTCAAACTTTATCCTTCATGGTGGAATTTATAAATCTGATCAACCCAGTGGCCATGACTTTTCTGTTTATCATATAAACCCAGAGGCCAAATCACAATTCAGTACCGACCAAACCATGATTTTTCTTTGCATGCTTTTAGATAACCACCCCTCGCCAGCACTACACCAGTACTACCGAGAATTGTGGCTGCAGGTACTACATCTCATTGGCAATATTGAACCATTGATACCTGCCATTCCTGATGGTTCTTCACCTATCCCTATCCCTACCATCCTTACTGAGTTTGTGGTAAACTCTATGATATGTACCAATCTTCTCACACCTGGTAAGAAATTGAAGCAAGTACCCTTTTTTGTATGTTGACCATTGGACTGTACATAGATCAACAATATTCAACTGCAACAAATGTTCTCACTGCGATTATCGAATTGGCTGCTTCCCATCATGTCTCTCACAATCGGACAACAGAGTTTCTTCTTACACACCCGGGGATGCCTGGAGTGCTTTTGATTTTGGCATTTTGGACTAGTGACCATTTGGCTTCCCCACAGAAAGATCCATTCACTAAACAAGACATACTACTAAATATCGATGATCAACTTGCCCAACTCTTCAAGTTTATAAGCGACTATTTAAATGAAGCCCTATCCAACACATCATCAAGTTCCAAGGTTGCATTACTGGATGTCTTCTTCTATCTCACCTCGATATTCTCATGGCATCTATTGGACAGATTGGCATTTTCTGGCGTTTCAAGGAACCAGGACAGTCATTTTTGGCGAGCATTTAGGTCATCGCTCAATGCTTTGCACAAAACGTGGATTTCTGGCCAGAAGAATGATCTCCTTGAGATACGGTTTAAGGGTCATGAATGGGCCCAGGGTATTGGCCGGGAAATGGAAAGATTTTCAGACCAGTGGTGGAATGAAATCTTCGGTTACCTTACTGGCCCTGGCCCTTGCATCTTACAACGAGGTGCAATTATCCCTTTGAATTTTACATACTCATTCTCAATATGATTTCTTCATATAGGTCCCATTTCTTCTTCAGAAGGATCTCCACCTGATCCCTCGTTACAACATCAATACTACCTGAATTTAGAGACGAATGTTAGAAATGTCATTAATCTTTTGGCTGCTACGTCTCCCGGAAATGTCTGTCAATCTGCAGAACCGACCACGGATAGCGTTGCTCCGCTGACGAGCGCGTGCCCCAAGCCTTATCTCGAAAATTCCGGACACGAGCCTGCCTTCATCTCGGCCAATGACGAAGACGAAAGCATCTCACAGTCGCAGTCAGACTTACCTACCATCCTACATCATCCTGAGGCGTCAACTGAAGGCGCTGGCACGACTGATGATCACCCTCTCTCTCGTTTACGACCTTCGTCCGATGGGCCTGACGAAACGCCTCCTTCGGGTAATGATGGTGTCGCCACAGCCGCCGCAACAGCGGATTAATCTCACAGCCTGCCGTTACCCAGCGCCGCAGATTCTGACGACGTAGTGCCACGGCAAGCGCAATGAATGGGACCAGCGACAGCGATGGAAACGAGCGACAGCAGGGGGACGTCATTTGGTTATCGAGGTCGACCAACGGCGAGCTCGGAGGAAATTGGTGTGGAGATACCAGGCTCTGGTGACGACCACCCGCGGACGAAGCGCAGCCAGAAGATGCGGTTTTCGTACGAAATCTCCGAATTAGATTCGGGGCGGGAAATGGGAGGCGTGTCGAAGGGAGTGAAATCTGCCGGATTCAAAGGAAGATCAGCTACGATATAAAAATGGACTAATCTTTTACTTACAATGTTACTTGAATGTTACATATCGTAGAGCGATAGTTGACTGGTTTTGTGCGCATCGGTTGTATATTGGATTGTCTGTCTAAATTTGTTAGTCATAATTTGTATTGACACGTATTAAGAACAAACGCCTACATGGAAGCAAAAACCCCAATCCCTGGAGCACAAGCAGGCATTTAATTTGGACATCGACGCTGTTGAAGTTCAGCGTGGTGACGTCGATTGGGAGTGCTGGTCGACGTTTCAGTGCTGGTGGTCGTAGAGTATTAGATAAAATTCGATTAGACCCGATTGTACGCGAACAGTAGCCTCGACATCCAACTTATGAGTTGAGGGCGGTGCAGAATGGCATATTTAGCTGTCTGACTGGAGCATCATTTCGAGAGAGGTGCAGATACGCAGGTTCGCGCTAGTTAGCAGCGTCAAAGCAGCGTGTGTGAGGAAGAACAAAGCTACTTAGCGAAACGCTCCCGGAGACTGGGAGAGACTGGAGTCGTGGCGAGGATGGGGGAGAAAGAGCGGAGCTTGCCGGATCGCCCTTGTTTGTGTAGGACCTTGTCTAGATCTGGCTCATCATCCGCTTCGTCTTCAACCGCACATGAACACCATTTCTGCGAACTCGAACTCCAACGCCGACCTTGGCATACCTTCATCCGGGATGCATCGATACAACACTGGAGGTCGGCTTTCGCATTACTGTACGTGAGTCTCTCATGAATGAAACCAGCGACAGCGACGGCAACGAGCGTCAGCCGGCCGGTTTATTGAGATTGGGCCGTGACATGCTTTGAAGAGTAAACGGGTCTAACGACATGGAAACTAAGTATGTTAACAGCTTTCAACTGCGGGTCTGTACCAGACCATTGGTTTCGTATGAAAAGTACATAAATTACAAAAGAAAATACGAATTCTATTGAGAAATGAAGGCTCGAGGTATCGAATGCCTAATATGTGACGTTCACTTGCCTTGAACCAATAAAAGAACCATGAACACTGGATAATCTAGATAACAAGTTAAGGTAAACAGGTATACGAAAGTGCGAGGATAAGAGGATAAGAAAGAAATAAGGTTGGTAGTACGACATAATATTTCATTAATCTTGGTAAATGGCAAGCGCCCGTTGTAAAGTTTGTGGGTCCAAGCCTCGCAGGCGAAGGCATCGTTGGAACAGTTTCTTGTTCACGTCGAATTGGATACGACTTGCAAGATGCTGGCCAGCCACCAAGGACTTGATGACATCGGCGATGCGTCGTTGCTTGTGCACATTGATCAGTGGTTCCAGATGCATCGAAGGCGGAAGAGGCGTCAAATTAGAGAACACCTCAGGGTGCGCAGGGGGTCAAATACGGCAGTATCAGGGTCAATTCCTATGACGTTGTTGGGAGTGGTTGGATCGATAAGAGCGGGTAACTTGTTGTGTCGACGAAGCTGCGAGAGATAGATGCCTAAAAAAGGGGTAAGGATCCGATTCCACGCGTATAAAACAATGAAACATACCGATGAAGGGAATACATGCCAAAGGTATGACTGGTCGATTATCGGAGCCGGTTTTAACTTTACCATTTTGCGAGTCTCCTCCGCTGACAACAGAAGCAGCGTGATGGCTAGTTTCTAAAGGTTTGGAATCCACGATAGAATCAACGATTTGTCGCATAAACATGAAGTCACCAGTATTGCTTGTGAATTTTTTGAGATCTCTGAACATTCGGTTTTCGTAACTGCCGATTCTGCTCCAGCCCTTGCGCATGGCTTTGGTCACCCAGCCATTCTGGAGAGCGGTGATGATAGCCGTCAAGGTGTGGAAATTGCTCAGAGAATAAGATTTCTGCACGCAAAAATCAGTACCATAGCATAAATGGAAATGGCTCATGCTTACCCATGCAATACGGATAAATTTATTGACCACGATATGTCGATCAGAAGGCGCCGTTAGGACGATTTCGGAGATGACGAAGGAAACCATAAGATTGAAACGGGCCCTCAAGGCAGCGAGGGCTGTGGTCTTTTCCGCAAACCGCCCTTCCGCTTTCCAACGGGATCGGTCTTTCAGGTATTGAGCCCAATCGAGAACGTTAACTTCCTCGCACTCAGTCCAATCCTCGTTCACGAGCTCCTCGAATTTGACAAGCATAAACAGCTCTCTATCGATCATGGAGAATTGTTGAGCCAGGAGCTCGGCCGGAGAATCCAGAATGAAGGATCGGTGATATCGTCTGTCGGAATTGGCAAATTTCGACGTTAAGGCCTTATCGATAGAGTTATTGAAAGCCGCTGGCATAGAGATATCCAAAGATGGGGTTACCCTGCTCTGCAGAATTTCAAGTGGAACTACATCCTCGACCGCAGGTTTGGAGTCCTTGGAGTCCTTGGAATCCTTGGAATCCTGGGAGCGAGAGAAGGATTCGAGACCTGGAGGCGGCGGCACAGGCTGATGATGATCTGATTCTGTGGCAACTGGTGTATACGCTGCGATGCCGCTATCTTCTTGAAGATGATCATGGTTACTGATTCGGAAGGAATGCGACAACAAGCGGGTCGCCAGTCTCGTCTTCAGTGTCGGACTTGGAAGCTCGTCAATGAAACCTTCGACCTCATCTTCGGGAAAATGAATCCTCGTAATCGTAATCACCGTTTGCCATTCTCTCTTGAAGCGTTCGAACCCATCCATCAACCTTCTCCGCCTTCTCTTGCTGGATTTTCGGATTGATGTGCCCCTCTAGGCGCCTGAGAGCCGCTTCCACATCTCCAGTGTCGTCCTCATCATTGCTGAGAGACTCGAAAGTCTGCTGCAGAGACTTGAGCTGCCACTTTTGGAAGCCTCTAGGTCCTGACGAAGTGGGCGATGTTTCCGAATGGACGAACTGGTCACGGAATCCCGCATAGATCCTGCGATACGATCCCCATCGATGACACTTCTGATCGCCGAACAAACTCGAAATCGCGACGGTTAGGCAACTTTTTAGGCGGCTTTCGCAAGCCAGGCGGGAACGAGGGGTCCTCTGGGACCGAAGACGACACATCAGAGAAATCGCTTATCGAGACCACATCGAACGACCACTGATTGTGTTGACCAGGGAACATCGGCGGAAGAGCGCCCCCTGATGTAAGTGGTTCACCGAAGGAATCGGTAGAAGTCGATGATCGGAATGATCGAGCACGACTTGGCTCCTGTAGTCGATCAATTTCATGGTCACTATAGGATGAGTGATTGGCCTCTGATTCAGCATCTTCAGAAGTACGAGCGATGTCGTCGACAGCATGAGTCTCGTCCACAGCGACGATCGGGACCACAGATTCTCGACGCTCGTCAACTATAGGTTCCGATGACGATTCGGGTTGTTCGGGTGAGGGTGCTGAGGGTGCTGGCGCGCTGGCAGAAGTGGTATCGGTGTGTCTGGGGTCCAATGTAGAGGTTGCACAGGCGATTGGGGAGAAGACAGCGTTCCGTCGTAATAAGGTACAGGCGGCGGCGTCTTGGGCATGGGGGTATCGGTGGAATTGGTGAGTGGATAGGTGTCACAGCAGGCGCAATAGTGATGACAGGAACAGACGGCGATTTCGCAACAGGTTCGGTCATCTTGAGGAACTGTTCGACCCCGCCTTTCCTGGTGAGCAGATCTTGAGGTGCAGTGACGTCCAGGTCAACGCAGACACGCCGACGCCGCAGGGCGCCGTGATCGTCGTCGGGCGCGATCTGGGGTTCAGCACACGCTTCCAACGCCCGAGACGCCCGATGGTCCTCACGAACGCACGCGAAAGGGCGCTGTGCTTCATGCTGAGCTGGACCGCCCCATTCTGGACATAGTGCGATTCTGCGTCGCTCGATGGTCCTGGGGCATGGTCTGTGCGCTGCAGTATGTTCAAGGATGATAGAGGCAGCGACGTCGGCCTGTTCCCTGTTAGAACGCCTCCGAGCGCATTTCCTGCGGTGAGATGGGCATTCGCCGGATCACTTGGGAAGCCAGACGATGGTTCATCTACTCTCGCTTCATCCGGAAGGAAATCCAGGTCTAGTTCAGAGACGTCGTCTTCCACAGGCGGCTTCCGTATCGCTTCTGCGAAACTTTTGCCTAGTAGGTGTTCAACAGGGTTCTCTTCTGGTTCTCGCGGAGGTGTACTCGGTTGTTTTGGCTTCTCAGTCGCTCGCGTATGGGCCCGTTTGCACTCTTTGGCAACTTTGATAAGCCGCCGCACGATATCCTAGATAAACTCGATGAGAAATTACAGCACAACGAAAGTTGATATGTTGGACTCACGACAGCGTCGCTATGCCTCTTCAAAATCGGATCTCCGAGCAAAGTATTCAGCCAGTCCGACATCAACAATCGCAGCTCGCGATTTGGGATGAAGTCCACCGTGAAGAACGTCACGAACCAATACCGAATGGCCACGAATGTCCGCACACGTACAATGCGGCGCACCTTCTCGTCTTGCGATGAGGAGGATGGCTGTAAAGCCCAATGGAACCGGCAGATGAAGAGATGCACAAGTCGACGGCGCTACGTATGTCGGTACGTGAGGAAAAAGTTCAGAAGCTCGTCGTAGTTCAGGTCGCTCGTCAGCTGCGCTATCCAACGTTCGATTGTCGCCGCGAGGAGGACCCGTTGCCCAGGGGACGGTGGAAGGTTGGAGGATGACCCTCTGGAGACATGAGTCTGGAGACCTTGCTATTTCTCCTCTTGGACATGCTTGAAGTCGAGTTGTGGGAGGGTGGATTATCCGTTACACTGTCCCTCGAGGTGGAATGATAGTCTTCGACATCGTGGTCAGGTATGGTTTCGCCCCAAATAACGAATCGAGGGTCATCTCGCGGCGTAGCAGTTTGGTCTGCAGCCAAAGACAATCTGATGACAGTCGTGTTCTCAGCCTCCCAGAGTCTGGTACCAGATTTTCGAAAGTTGGCAAACCCCGATATGTCTGTAGAACGTTGAACACCTCAGATGAATAATGCGAAGACAGGCGCAAGGACTCTGCGGACGGCGTGAACTCTAGACGAGGCGGTTCGGTGACAATGGCAGCATCGTCGGCAAGCTCGGACATAGATGGTGTATCCTCCAGCTCTGGCAGCGACAGCATGCTCAAACGGATAGCTGATAAAGGACGCGTCATGTCGTCACTCGAATCACGGCGATCCAAGATGGGGGTATCTGCATCGGACAGATCGTCATACGCGTCGACCTGGCGGGCCGTAAGTCCTGATTCAAAGGATTGCATTTCACGGATGAGACGAGGCAACGGGAGACGATCAAGAGTAGGTTTCTGCGAGGGATTGTCAAATTTTACGCCATTACCGAAGGGCTGACCAATGACTGTGCGGGGTCTTGCTGGGTCTGAGGACACTTTTCCGGGATTGAACAAGCTATGGGAAGAGAAATTGCTGGAAGCGCTCGAGGCAGGAGTAAACCAGTCCATCAACTCGCCGAAGAAATCGATCTGTTGCTGTTGGGTGGAGCCACATTGAACGGAATGCTAGGACGAGGCAGGTCGGCAGCTGTAACGCTCTGAGAGTGACCGCGGCCAGTGACGGTAAATGTGGGTGCATTGGTGACGATCACTTCTGTCCCGAACATGTCTGGTATTGACCGAGTCTTCCGAAGTTTCTTTCCCGAAGACGACGTGGAGGAAGTAGCGGTTGGAGGACGAGAAGCGGGTTAGCAGCAGGTTTACCGAACATTGCTGGAGGGAAATGCATGCTGAGTCTCGACCGGCGTTTCGCCTTGGGGAATTCGAGGGATCAGTGGAGGTCTTAGACTGGATGATACGGTCCTCGAGTTCAGCTGCAGACGCCGCAGGTGCAGAATTCTCATCTCGGTGGCTACAAAAGGAAGGTCAGAAGATAAAAAACCCAATCAAGAAAAAAGAAAGATACGGACCCAATACGATACATGGGTCTTCCGTGCTGGTTCACAAAGCCTGTGATAGCATAAGGAGAGCGGAGAGAGGGCCCAACCCCAAGCAGCTGGTCGTATCTTCGTTTAAGTTCCCGAGCTATTGGTCCTGATGAAGTCTCGATGAAACTGCCATCAGCTGATACGATGAAGATGAGACAGAGTTGTCACGGGCGAGGTAATGAAGGTGTATACCTGCGACCGTGATGTCTACAGCTCCCATCTCCGGACCAAGAAGCGCCTCAAACCCTCCAGATCCATTGGGCTCTAACACGTCGGCCAGAGAGAATTCGGGTTTGGGAGGAATGACTGGGGATAGAAATTGGCCAGAAGGGTCGGGTAATTTAAGAGTAGAGGCCAGAGATGGTCCTTCGAGCTGATCTACAGCTGGTAGAAGTTCCGGAGCTTCAATGGTGGGTATCTGGGACGCGGATGGAGCCACAGGAGTATCAGGGCATGAAGGGTCATCAAGTTCGAGTAAAACCGGAGGAGGAAAGGCAGACATGGTAGTTTAAGAATATAAAGTTGATGATTATGTGTCCAGGAATCAATATAACATGCTCGAGAAAAGAGGAAGACGGTCAGAAGGTGGCGGAAAGTTATGGCGAAATTCTGGATAAAGATCGCGGAATACTGTAAAGGATGTGAGTACAAAGTCAACATGGTCGCAAAGAGTAGCGTACTGGTACAATGTGCGTTAGTGCGGTCGTCGTTGTCGTCAATGATGAGGAAAGGAGAAGGTATTGAGGGGAAAAGCACAGGAAAACATAGCCCTATAATCAGATATCACGTGAGGAGGCAACGGAAGTAATTAGATAATAATAATGCTTGAATAATGCGGTGACTCATCGCCATTGACACGTTTGAGCAGAGCAGCGTATTGGTATTATATTCAAGAAACAATAAAACATCTGATGAAATAGTACAGAAGAGGACTCCAATGAACAAAAAGAATGAAGCATGCTGCAATATTTTACGCATCAGAATTACTTACATAATACGATTGGATTTGAAATTCGAGAATAACGAGATCATGTGGGTCCGTGACCACGATTTATCCTGTCACGTACGCGTCGCCACTAGCCTCTCACCACAACTATCACGTCCTTGTAATTTTATACCTTCAAATTACGCTATAAGGCTATCCTTTTGTCTCCAATTCGCGCATCATTATGGCTGTTACAATCAGAGTCCGTGGTTCTAGCAATCTGAAAGGGAACGAAACTGATAATCATCAACAGAATGTTGAATTTATGAACAACCCAGCGCGTTTTTCTGATGTGTATCGTTTCCGGGTTACATTTGAATGCATAGCACCTCTGGAAGATGGTGAGCTTGTGTTCCTTATCTAAATCGGGTCTCATAGTTACTCATTGCAGATCTCGAGTGGAGACTCATTTTCGTATCATGTCCAGGCGACGAAGCCCTTGATCAGGAACTAGACGACTGTCTTGTGGGTCCAGTTCCACAAGGCATAAACTCATTCGAATTCGAGGGATCAGCGCCTGACCCATCACGGATACCGCAAGATGATGTGCTTGGAGTAGCAGCGCTCATCCTCACAGGGTCGTACCGAGATCAAGAGTTTGTGCGCGTCGGTTACTACCAAAATACGGAATACGACAACGAGGAGATGAAGGAAACCCCCCGCAAAACATCATGTTCAACCGCCTTGTACGAGATATCAGTGCGAAACCTCGTGTAACACGGTTCCATATCAAGTGGTACGTCCTTGTTGTACTGATTCCTTTGAGTTTGGTATTGAAGTTGAATTTCATGACCAGGGATGTATCGCCACCTCAGCCTACCCAAGCTGCTCTCGGTGCGGCCACCTCCGCACCTGTACCTTCCGCGGACGATATCGCCAATGGAGACGACGAAATGGAGGTGGATTCAGCCAAGGCGCTAACGGTTCATGACGCCCATATAAACATATGTACCATTGACATTCTTGTTATTTGCTTCTTTTGTAGCTACATATATTGTTATCGATATCCGGGAAACAAAGTTCTGTCTTCTTTCCAACCCATGCGAGAGATGGTAAGTAAATAACATCTAACGAATCCAGAATCCTGGGCCTTGTATTCTAATCCTTGTGAGAAAATTCAGAGATCATCTAGATCCACCATCTTCTCTTCTATCGGCTCCTTCATGTTCATCACGTTATTCGTTGACAACTTTTCCGGAAATTCGTCATCGGCACTATCATCGAGATCGTACATAGGCTAAGGTCTGTCCCTGTGTCGTGTCGAAATCGACGGCGTACTTTCCTTTCGAGTTGGCGCCGCGACACCAGAACGAATCCTTGGACCTGGTTTAGGCCCCAATTCCGGATCCTTTCTAGATGCACGTACAGCTTCTAAGGCGTCAAGCTAAAAAACGGACATCGGGTCAACATAATGGAATGAGATAAAACAATGACCGGTATATAATCATACCTTATTCTTCGTCCCCGTACTCTCCAGCCTGCGCTGCCCTGGCTTCATCGACGGATCGAAACCCAACGATTTAATAATGTCGGCAGAATATGCTGTCTTGCGCACGGTGTCCTTCATACGAGAATTATCAGAAGTAGAGCTCTCGTCCTCCGAACTTTACCCTTTCCGGCCTTTTTCTTCTTCTTCTCTCCTTTCGTCTTCACCGCTCCACCGCCATACCCCACCTCTCTTGCCTTCATCACAGCCTTCATGCCATCCTTATCCCGCTCCAACAGCCTCGTCAGCGCCTTATCAGCGTCCTTCCCGCCATTTTGCGCTTGGCCTTGGCCTGGCCCTCGCGCCGATGGACTCCGCCGCGTATACCGTCCGTGGATCAGAAGAAGAGCCGCTGACGATGTGCCCGGATATCATGTACGTCGCGCCTGCACTAGTGCTGTCCTCTGGTTTCAACCCCATTGTTTCCGGGGGTCGTAATCGTGCTTCCGTTTGTGCGTAGGGGCGTTCGACATGCCACCAGAGCTGCGATGATCGTACAACCTCGTCAATAAATATTTATTTCAAGCCGTAGGATCAACATACCCAATCGAGAATTCAGGTCGTGCAGCACGGCGGCGCTGTACAGCAGATTGCACATGGTATTCGCAGACATCACCGAGGCGCTTGTCGCACCAGCTTCCGCAGACCTTTCCGTCTTGTTTTCGCACCTGACACATGCCCAAGTCTCGAGATCGTCCGATGACCAAAATTGATGATGCAGATTCAGGAGTTACTGCCAGAACGTTGTTCACTGGATGAGGTGTATCTCCAGAGCGCTTTCATAATTTAGAAGGAATTTAGTATAGCCTATCAGAATGATGATATAGGATACATACTTGGAAAGGCTTCAGGATCTTGGGGTTCAATAGCGCGATGACGTCTCCTTCCTTCACTTCCGTAAGATGTTCGAACGCACCCCGACTCCCCCTCGATAGACTTTCTCCGGTTTGCGTCCATCTCCATGATCAACGACTTCAAACGAATCCGCCTCAAACAAAAGCAGCGTCAAGAACGCATCGCCTCTGATGACAGATTTCGAAGCCGAGGAAGACCCTGAACGCGCCCCGAAGTCGATAAGTTTGAGGTTGACGAATTTCTTTCCCGGTTTTTCTGGCTCTGCCTTGCCTTGCCCTTGCCCTTCCACTTCCGCTTCTCTGACTCGTCGCCCTCCTCGCGCTCGATCTTGACAGGTGCACGGGTGAACTTGATCGGCCCTCTTTCAGCTACGACACCGATGGTGATCCAGTCTCCTGGAACAGGCACGTCGTATCCTTGCTTGTTTGGGAGAAGTCGGATAGCGGAGTATAACCGTGAAGGCGAGAGATAATATCTTCCACGTAGGTAGTCTGAGAAATCCTCATGAGGTATGATACGAGAGCTAGGAAATATAGATCAGCCTCAGGTTAAGCATTCTCTGAACGGCAACGTACATGAGATTGATTCCTGAATGTGGCTCCAGTCTCGCAAAGTCCGGGTCATCATAGGGAGGAGCGTACTCATAGGGACCAGGTTCGAGGCTGTCAATAAGAGCAAGCCGCTCATCACGTTTCTGCGCCAACTTCTCCTCCGCGGGCGGTTGTATTTCACGAGGTTTCTCGGTGAAGCCGGTAGACCTTGAGGGTTGTTCAACACCATCGGCTGGATCAGCCGTCCGATTGATCGTGGCAAGTTTGTTGAGGAAGGTGAAGGAGCGATCTTCTTTATCTGCTCGGACTGGGCCTTAGAATTCGCCGCTGAGCTACGCGCCGAGGTCTGCTGCAGTGATGTTTGGAAGACAGGTCGTGCTAATGGCTTTCCTGTTGGATGGTCTATTTTCCGTTTCTTCTCTAGTAAACGATGTCAAAATACGCGTTAAAGTAATGTATAAGACTGCTCACTAGGTGATGGCGTCGCTGGTGCCAGTGTAATTGGTTCAGGAGCCTTTCGTTTGGGCGATTTGGGTGCTGGTGCTGTGGCATCTGGTTCAGGTTCTGGTAGTAAACGAGCTTGCAGCTCTGCAATTTGTTGTTTAAGTTGGTCCTGGGTCAGCTTTAAAGCATTGCTTCTGCTCGTTGAAGAGTTCATTGAGTCGTATAGGAAGGGTTATGGAGTGTTACATTACACGACTGTCAGTCTGACATGGAACGCGAGCGCGTTGTTTGGGCCTGTTATGATCTCGGTACATGACGGCAACTCGGCATCAGACCCTCCTATCATAGCGGCCCAACTTCAGCCTCACAGAGACAGAGAGATATAGGTGTCGGTTGGTGTAAGTGTAGATCAATAATTGGAAGGCCAGTTCTTTTTCTAACGTGAGCTTCTACGCTTAAAATCTAGAAGAATTAATAATTCCTCAAACCTATTTTGCGCCTCCCCTTGCCTCCTCCTTGAATCCATGAACATCGATTAGATTGTTACTACTCAGTCTCACCGAACAAGCCTCAGATTGAGTAGCGGAGTATCTACTTTTCTATCATTATAATGCTTAGAAAGTCAGTTATATGCAGCTTACGATCATACTTTGTAAAGTTTGTCATGAGAATACGGCGAATAGGAACAATTTTTTCAGTGTCCATGTAATGAAGTAGCTATAATAAAAATTATGTAGTGCTCTATATTTAACCTTTTTCTTGGCCGATAGAACTTAATTTTTAAACAACCATATAAGCTTCGGGCTCATAGTCAGTCATGAATGTAGTAGGAAGACTGTTCCTGCTCAAGTTGTACCCGCATCCGGAAAAAAAGAGGTATTCCCTGTATTTCTATACAGTGAGGCATGTAACAGAGCTCTTAACTAAAAACCTTGCGCCTACAGCTATAACTTTGACATCTCTCATATGGTCATGGTTTCGTGTCATGGGAACATATCATAGCAATTCTAGATGTCATCATAGCAAAAGGATAAGGAACTTTACCAAGGAAACAAGATTACATTTTGTTAGAAAACAGTATACCACCATTTCTCCTTGGAATAGAAGCTTTGTAGGACGAAAAACCCCCTTTGAATGACGTTCATGGAGGAGGATACCCGTGACGCCTGACTGACTTTTGATCCACTTACCGGAAATACAATGCTCGTCCTAATCATGGCCTTTGCGGCCGGAGGCTTCTCACAGAAGTAGCCGACATCTACCCAGCCCACGTATCATCTTTGTCCGCCAGACGCCGTCGTGTCGGAAATTGTGCATGTTCAAACATGTTACACGGGGATTCGAAACGGCAACGTTCCCGTCAATTCAAAAAAATGACTTTCCCCAGTCCTGTAAGTACCAAATAAAGAAGGCGAGCACCAATCACGGATCATCTGCGTTATTGTTTCTGCCCTTCTTGCCTTTCAGTAAACGTCTGTTCGATGACCTTCTATTTGTCTACGAGAAACCCTAAGCTGCTATTTGTTTGTACGCTGTCCCACGAACCATTCTATTTCTAGAGTTTCAAACTCAGAGAAGATGGATGTAGCTCTCTCGTCCCACAAAACATCGCAAAGCAATTTCATTGGGGGATAGAAATTTATTGAAACGAATAAATAGGCACAGCCAGAGCGCTTAGAGGCAGACACTGGGCGAAGTGGCTGCGTGAGGTGTGCGATAGTTGCACAGGTGTCTGAAAATGAAGCTGCGGGAAAAGCCGCGCTTTGCAAATGCCAACAACCGCTGATTTGGGATCGCCAACTTGCTGCTTGCCACTTCCTCTCACCTCGGTTGTGTACACGCGGACAAAATCTCCCTATACCCTCCTCTACAATGGCCTACGGTGGCCACTCTAATTCTTCTATTACCTCCTCACAAAATCCTGCATCTGGGAGCTCTTCTTTAGCAGAAGCTTTCAGATGTCAGTCGAAAATTGCAGATCTTACTTACAGACTTAGCTCCCTCTCCAATTTGCCCTTGGTCGTCTCTGAAATAATTCAGTTTGTGCACTCCGATAATAACTACTTTATCCACTATCAAACAGAGGTAAATCATTTTTTTCAATCCTCCGATAGTAGGATATCTGCTCATGAATGCTTGATCACAGATTATCATGCTTGTTGAGGTAAATGTAGAATCTTCATTTCCCGCAAATTGACACTAACACATCCGTCAGCTGGCTCGGAAAAATCTCGAGTCAGCTGGAGTTGTGCCATACCTTTGGGCCTCATGTCCTAAGCATTTGTTGCCACACAAGTCTGCATATGTAGATCTTCTAAGAGCGCTTCAGTCCAACGAGCGATACGTAGATACTGAATTACAGAGTGAGCAATCACACATAGATTACTGCTAACCAAGAACCATACTGACATCCCTGTGGTACATCCACTAACTGTTACAGAGCGTGTGCGGGTTCTGCTCATGCCTCTGACGTCGACATTCACGATGTCGCCTGATTCGGATATGCAAACCAGCCGAGGGTCCCCTCCTCGCGTCACAGGTACATGGCTTCCATCGCACACCGGTGATTCGAGACATCACGAATCCCAATACCCCTCGCTTCTGTTCATGTCCCTTCGACAAGTATGCTTCGTAAGTTGACCATCGGTGACACAGCCTCGGGTGTCTCATGCTGACTCGACGATTTTAGCACCTGACGCCTTCCCAGTCCCAAATGGTCAAGCACACGACCGCCCACATATACCCAGATCTAGCGAGCAGCGCCTTTGGCACAGCAGTGAGCTCAGAGGTATTCCTCTGAGCGCAGAGCTCGCACTAGAAGCCCCCATCGTAGGAGCGACACTAGCGCCGAAAGGATCAAGAAAATGTTGCGCCGACGCCAGTCGCATTTTATCAGCCGCCGACTAGGCAACGATTTGGTATTTTCTTGACGGGAAGTCTTCGATGCTTGGGACCTACAAACGCAAAGACAGAACTGGACGGCCAACGCATTGACTCTGAACTTGGGGAGAAATTTTATTATTGCTGTAACACTAGTACTTATCGCATCGATGCCTCCTTTGCCCATGGAACCGCCCTAATTCCCATTCTTGATAGTCCCATATTATTCCATGAGGGTTTGATAGCCTTACTCTGTTTTCCCTTTCATTACTGTACTCGCTTTTCAGCCCGAAAGAGTATATGTACCCACAGCTTCTCTTCTTGCGCTAAAGTATCGTGTGGTATGGGATGCACAGTGCACACTATCCAAGGACTGACACTGCGGATGATAACAATAGCACTTTCCCGTGGAGTTGCGTGGACCATTCTCTGTCTTGTGTATCCTCCTCAGTACTCAGTACCCAGAGTGGATCAGTTCCGGGGGAGATAACATCATGCGTGGCAAGTTTCCGGTAATTATGTCCGTCATGATTCCGCGCAGCGTATTTAGCGAGCGAATATCTTTTGACGGCGAAGGACATGGGAATAAGTTCTTTATCAGTGAGATGGGAAGAAGAAAGGGCATATGCGATCAACCTTTTTGTGTTTATAAATGAATCCTCCCTCTCCACATACCTGCCCTAATTTTCTTCGAAATAACGGTCTATAAGTAATTAGAACTCGGTCAATTTCTCTAGGATAGGGAAAGGAACAGTGAATACCCTCTCATCAACTGTGCCTGTCATACAATGTTTTTAGTCCCTTTATAAGTCCACATGATCATATCCAATGGTGTGATATATATTTGCCTCCCATTCATTTGCTGCACTCTAAAACGGCCTGTATAGACGTGCCGTACTACTAGAAAAAGGTCCGACTGAAAAGCCAGTTATATCCATTCGCCAAGATGGTTCGTTACATCCTATTAGCATGGGCCATATCAACGTCCTACAGTCTTCTAGAGTCTAGACATGTCGCGAATTGCTGGTTATAGTCATCTACCGTGGTAAGGTCGCTGGTTACTCAGAAAGTTTCTCGGAAGTTGGCTCGGACCCTCGTCATATTGACATTGTCTGAGTCGATTGATCGATTTATCGTGCATCTACAAAGAGGATTAACTAACAGAACTAACTTAGTATTATCCAAAAATGCTTTGTTACAATACAGAAGATCTTGCTATCCGACGTCAGAAAACATCCTTGATTGTGGCGCCAGCGGCTACCGTACCGGTCCGAGAAGCCGCGAGAAGAAGAAAAGGTAAAAACAGAACCAATGTTGGCAGGCGCTTTTCAATGATATCGGTATCGATGGACAATCTGGACAATCTGCAGTCTCCAAGCTTCCGTTCAATTCAAGTTGTGTGGGACTGTGAATTTCGTTTTGCATAATTACCATATTAATACCATTTAGCGCCTGGGCGTCTAATGGGGTCGCCCACATGGCCGCTGAAGCCTTCGGCAAGCGTTCCCAAAAAGTCAATTACCCTGATAATTCCCTGCACATTATGACGGAAACGTCAGCTTCGTGAATATACGAGAGTGGCGACCGATTAATGGACGACGATCCAAAGCATTAGATAAAATAAGATAAAGCAGATGTCGATAGCAACCCCAGAATATGCTCAATGAGCAAAATCACCCTGCTCACCAATCCGAAGCGACGCCTTCCTCTTCCATATCAACCTCAGCCACAACTTCATGTTGAATACAATCAGCTATAGTGGCTTCGTCCGAACCCTCTCTCTTCCTTCCAATCCTCGCTCATGACCTCCTCGATCCTCTTCAGCACCGGCGCTTTTCCTCCGTATCTACCTTCGGCGGCTTAGCCTTCATCGCCTCGTCGCGCCGCACTCGGAGCGCCCATTCGTACGCCTTGCACAGCCATGTCACATAGCCAATATCCTTCTTCTCGCGTCGTCGATCAGACGGTGGTGCAGGATTTCGACATCGCGGAAGGTAACCAGCGGTGGACATAGTCGTCCGGACCTCCGCGGCGGATGTCATGCGCACTAGCGGACGATGGCCGACGAGCGAGGTACGGGTCGAGCGGAAGGTTGGTTTGGGGCGGGCGTGCGGACTTGGTTCGGGGGGTATTTCGCCGCGAAGGCTCTTAGCTGAGACAACGCGCGGTCGGTATTCTCCGTTCTGCTGTCAAAAAAAAAAAAAGTCAGTGTCGTAATGGAGGGCGACATAGAGAAAGGTACATACACAGCAAGCGTCCGAATCATCGCGATGTGCGCACGCTCTACCAGTCGAGACGGAAGGGGTTTGCCCGCACGACACGCCGAGTCCTCCAGAGCTATCCACTGGTCCCACAATTGATCCGCGAAAGGCACCACCGTCTGCCTTTCAGGCCCTCGGCGCGCATTTCCACACCGTTCCAGGGCTTCCACATAGATGCGCGGTGTCCTCGTCACATTCAAGTCGTCGAATAACTTCCAGAACAGTTCACGTGAAGCGTCTAATGAGCCGTGCTTGTAAAACACAGAGAGATAGGCACCCAGAAGACGCGGCGTGATTTCGACGTTGCGGAACTTGCGCTCAGCGATGGGTAGCGAAGGCGTGGCAACTGGTTCAGACCCCTTGCGTTCTTCTATAATACGGTTGAGGAGGATCCTGACTTCTCGGAGGACTTCTGCGCGGCTTTGGGGTGGAATGTGAGCAAACGAAGGATTTTCGGACTCGTCTTCGACAATGAGGCTGCTTTCTGACGAAGCAGAGGAGGATTGGGATGAACCTTCCGAACCTGTAAAGCGACATCTTTGGTGTTTGGTTCCAGGTGGCTTCCCGCTTTATCGGAGCCCGAGCCCTCTTCCATCTTCTTCAAAACAGGGGGCTTGTACGATGCATATGCATTGAAGATATGCATCATAATTTCCTCGTCGATCTCTGCCTCTATAGCGTTGGGGTCGTCTTCCGGCTTTGGCGCGACCATTTCCGCCAATATCCATCGGGCTCGCGTGAGGTTCCCAGTCCGCTTCGCACCCTCCAATAGAGCGCAAAAGGTCTTCCGATCAGGCCTAAACGCAGAGATCCCTTGGGCATCGCGATGGGAATCAAGCATCTGTCGCGCGAGCCTGAACGCCTCGTTCACATAGGTCTTCTCGCCGGAACGCGCGCATGCGAGGATGATGGCGTTATAGCTACCAACCGTAGGCATGATCTTGCGGTCCACCGTCATCTCCGTCCATAGATCGAGGGCCTTTTCTGGCTCGGACGAATATCGAACCGAAACAGGCGACGCACAGGCGCGAATCATCATGGTATATAAGACGACGTCGGGGTAGGGATGCGCTACGTATCGCATGTGTGTGAAGATATCCCATGCCTGGGCGCGGGCAAGAGCTAAGGGGCGGGAAAAGAGGGAAGTGATGACGGAAGTGTATGTTTGCATTGGTGCGGGCACGTTTTGTTCTTCGTAGTGATGAAGGATGTCCAGTGCCGATGTCGGGATTTCATCGGGAGGCGCTGCGCGGAGGTGAGTTTTAATGTGGAGATGGCGTTGGAGTTCCGTCGGCGTTTCTGTCGAAGGAAATTGGTGAGGAAGAACTTGGTAACAGGGATTTGAACAGACCTGTTAGGAAATTGGCAAGAAGTTCATCGGCGGCTTTCACTTCTCCCGCCGACGCGTACATCTCGAGGAACGTTGTGAGGTTGTCTGAAGAAAGTGGAAGATTCGATTTCTAGACCAGAATGTGAGTATGATCTTGGCGATGCGAATGTTGCTACATACCTTCATGATCTCCAAGACATTTCACTCGCACGAAAATCCTTGGCATTCAGCTAAATTGACAAAGTAAATAATAAAATGGAGATATACACGGAAGAACTCACGCTTTGCCGCATGAGGGCCTCAAATTCTCGTATTGATAACACGGAGAGTGGGAAGCGATTCGTCGTGCCAGGATTAATTGCATTCCTCGTAGCATCAATGCGAGAAAATATTCGTGAGCCCGAACTAAAATGCGTCGATAGACCGGTTGCCCAGTATCCTCCGCCTGAGATGATTCGGCTGAAGCACCATCGAGCAATCTCCGCTGCATGAATCTATTATTGCTATGTCTTCTTGCGCTTCTGCTCGTCGAATGGCTTCCAACGCTGCTTGCTTGTTTTCTTGAACATTCTCTGGATAGGCACGGACATAACGTCTTCATATAGCGTTAGGATATCGTCTTCTGTATAATAAAATGTTCGGACTGCAGGAGTCTGCAATACCATCAGCTCCGTTGTGCAACCACAATCCTGTCACTCACCTCTGAGTCCAATACCTCATCCAACGCTTGCACTCGACGCTCCAACTCTTCCACCGGATGTATTGCTGTTTGAGACGCGTTCATATCTCCATTCCGAATAGCCAACGAGCCCGCGTTAAATCCCGACCTTCTGTTTCTACAACAATGGTGAGGCTGCGATGAAGGAAAGAGGGGTGAAAGCATACGGAGAGACCACTGCCCCATCGATCATCCCTCATAGTTTAGGCCAGATGGTTCGCTGGCAACAGCCGCATGGTACAGTCTACACCAGCTTAAATCCCTTCTTCGTCGAACTGCGTGTCCAAATGAGTTGGATAATCGTGCTGGAGTCGCGTTTGCCATTCGTAAGAGCGTCAGGTCCAGTAACGCAGGCGGAAGAGACGCCATTGTTGGTTCGTGCAAACAAACTAAGCCGGAAGGTCGAGAGGAATGGGATGCAGAGCTAGTCAGTGGCAGTGGTCCATTGGCGGAAAAAATATCAGCGCGTCAGGGGACTTGACTCCACGTGACCACAATCACATTAGACGCGCAACATTGGAAGCGCACCCGCGCGCCAGCGCTTTCGCAATTGACAGGGCGCATGCGGTATTCCATCTACTTATTTACTTACATCGGCTTTAGCTTTTGAGCAAAATAATTTAGTGTCATTGACTGGGGCTCTCCCCGATAGCCTATTGATAAATAAAATCAGCGCGTACATATAGAAAATTGCTCGAAACTTGCATGCAATCCTAATGTTGATGGTAGTATACCTCGTTTGATAACGGTAAACTACCTAGAAAGCAGCTGAGCCTTAGTCATTAGCCGAATTTAAAAAATCGCGGATCGCACTCTTCCCATAAGTTATCCTGTTCATGTCCTTCAATCAGCACATGGTCAGGTAACTGCCCAGAATCAAGACTTTGAACGTAAAAAGGCATCGAAACAACTGGTTAACAAATTACTATTACATACATGTACGATACTACGCAGCCTTATTTATTTAGTTATATCAAACGTTGTAATGGGATATAAAACGGCCCTATACTATGTTTTCCGCTGATCCTTGACGAATTCCCACATGGCACGCCTCAGAAGATGGATTACGCGGCTAGACTGAGAGGATATCTGCTGCGATACATGGGCGGCCAGCGATAGATCATGGTTAAACTCTATGATCGTCAATGACTTTGGATCCGTATTGTCGGGTTGCTATTTGGGCCTTCGCGACACGAATATTATAAGATTGAATGCAATTCCTATCACCATCATGTCCTTGAAGTCCAATATGCCACATAATGATAAGTTAGATGATTGACCTGCGCATGATTGTAATCACTCACCGCAGCCGTGTGATATAATTGGAATTTCCTGAAGCAACCTGCGACAAAAGACGGCGAAAGAAGTAGCGGTGTACATCAATCCGGAGTCGATAACATTCGAGTAACGTCCTGCAGTTTGGTCGGCCGCTGTGCAGTAGAAGCTGCAGAGAATGTATATCAGAGCGCCTTAAGAACGAATCCTTCTATCGGCCTGGCATATCCGGAAGACGATCATGCCTGTGATGAGTATCAGCTCCATGAACAGCTTTAGAGAATATACACTGATCACCTGTTGCATAAATATTGAGGACGATTGTTATCACCCAGAACGTTATGCATTCGAGGTCGAATGCTCGAATCAGCCTGCTTTCGTGGACGTAAAGAATCATGTACATTGTCCATTGCATAGGATAGCCACACCGAGAGCCGTAGCCCATAGGCCCAATGGAAAAAGAACAGATTCCATGTCTTCTCGTAGACCTGCCAGCAGCGGTAAATCTGAAATTTTTGTTCAAATTCATTCAGTATAACTTGAGCCATTCACATACTAGAGCACCGTCTGCGATGAGAACCTCTACGGTTATAGTGGATGTCTGAAAAGTGAATTTAAGCGCTGCAGATCTATTAAACGAGATTGCTCGACCTGGACGATATTCAACCAAGGCTTCCCTAGATACCGCACATTTGAAGCTCTGTGTTCTTGAACATCAAGTATTTGATAGAAGCCAAATACTAGATTGATCGTCCCAGCACAAAACAAAGATAGGGCGACGGATAAGGGGACAAGCTTGATTTCGTCTGGGCGCTTCCATCCGGATGGACTTCGGAATAGGGCTTGTAAACAGTATCCGAAAGTGACAAGATAGACGCCATAGAGAACAGATTCGACAAAGAGAGCAGCAAGTTGTGCAGTGTCGCTGCTGAGCATTGGTAAAGAACGACTGGGAAAAGTAAGTTGTAACCTCAGTCAAAAGCCTCATTTTATAGTGTGCAAAAGATACCGGCATTTATTTAGAGTGACCCCGAGTAAACAATTAGCGCTCAATTCTTCGTTCGTAAACAAAGCCGTAACTTGAAGATCAACAAGGATTAGGATGGGATGCGGCGAGCAGGACCATATGGCTGTGACTGAGAACGTGGTTCGAAAATTGATATGACCGTGATCTTAGAAGTCAATGACATGCCAAGAGCGCAAAATGGGGGTGCTCTTACATAAAACTTTAATGTATTGGGGCCTTTGAATTCAGTAAGTACCAGAGCAGTTTATTTTGGTTGGGAGAAGTTGAACGTACTGTAGTAGGATTCATTTTGATTCATCTGTTAATGATCTGGCAGCGAGAGAACAATTCATTCGTCTCATGTCCCGTTACTTATGTTTTATGAAAAGATCATCATATCTTTATAATCCAAACAGGTACATCTGGCATGCCGTTGGATGTTTGTTAAGAGGTGAATGACGCATTGTAAATATAACATAGATTGAGCGAACCTATGCTAAAGAGAGCGTACATGAAATGATCTGTTAGAAAACAAGACATTGCAAAGGCATCTAAATGGACTCATCTAGCCCCCAATTATATAACATTGGATACCTGGATATTGAGTAGTTACTGGATCTCGGTTTGCGGTGATCTTTTCGTTGACGTCGAATGACATGCCTTCTGTCTCCATGTGTTGGCGCGCATGGCATCATGTCAGAAAATCGTACTTATAGTGGACAGTTGCGCTGAAATTTCTTGGGCCTCTGCGATTGCCTTTTCCCTTGAAATTATGTCTGTTTGAAGGACTTACCTGGCGATTCCTTGAAGACATAGTTCTGGCCCAATAGGTACGCCAGCATTGGCAAAACCGTCATCAAATCCCTCCTGAGAACAGCATCCTTGCCAGCAGCGATTCCCTTCCACCGGATACATTTCTGTTCGGGACGCGTCCAAATCTCCATTCCGAATGACCAACTAGCAGTATTAATGTCCGACCTGCTGCTTCTACGACGATAATGAGGCTGCGATGGGGAAAAAAATAAGTGGTGAAAGCATACCGCGAGACACCTGCCCAGTCATCTCCTGAGAGTCTGGGCTAGACTTGGCTAGACTATTCATCAGAAAGCTGCATGAGACATCCTACGCCAGCTTAATTTTCTTCTTCGTCGAATTGCGTGCCCAACTAAGTTGGAACCGCGCATCTTGCCATTCGCAACAACTTCAGTTATATCAACACAGCGGAGAGATCTCATTGGCAGGGACAGAAATTTAAGAAGATATAAACCAGAAGGTGGGTTATATGAGAAATAGAGATGTAAAGCTGGCTGTTCAGTACAGTGCTGAGCGCTGGATCCTGGTCCGGTCAACAGACTCAAAAAGATCAGTGTTATTCAAGTGTTACTTGACTGTGACGGTTAAAAGGGACTTTACTGTTCACGTGATCATAAGATAAGGTCCAGAGGCGCGCGGCGCGCGCGCATCGCGCACCCTCGGCGCTCCTCGGCGCCAGTGCTTGTCGCGTGCAGGAAACCTGGGCATCGGATGGCTGGTTAATAGATGATATGATATAAATATATGTACAATATTTGCATTTATACCTTATGTCGAGCATGTTCTACATATATTGAAATCGGCCCTATACGATAATTTCCGCTGATTCTTTGACAGAGCTCTCCACGTGGCGCGCCTCAGATAATGCACTTATGCGGCTGTAATGCGAGGATGTCTGTTGCGATACATGGGTAGCATGGACCAGCGATAGATCATGATCAAATTCCATCATTGTCCGAGTAAGTGTATTTGGATCCTCGTTGTTCGGGGTGGCTATTCGAGCCTTCGCGACACGAATAACTAAAAGATTGAATGAGATCCCTATCACCATCATGTCCTTGGAATTCAAAACGCTACTTAAGCTCGATGATCAACCTGTTTATGTTTATAAGCACTCACCGCGCTCGTAGTAATATAAATAGAGTTTCCTGAAGCAAGCTGAGAGCAAAACACGGAAAAAGTAGTAGCCGTGTACATCAATCCCGAGTCGATAACAATTCGAGTGACCTGCTGCAGTTTGGTCGGCCGTCGTCTAGCAGGAGTGGTAGACAAAGTAGTTTCGGAGCACCCCACAGAACGCATCATTCTATCAGCCTGGCATAAGCGGAAGACGATCATGCCTATCGATCAATATCAGTTCCACTGTCAACTTTGGAGGTAATGCGCCAAGATTCACCTGTTGCATAGATGTTAAGAACGATTGTGACCACCCAGAATGTGGTGCATTCGAGGCTGACAGATCGAGCGAGCTGAACTTTCTTGGAATGAAGGAGCGTGTAATCTGTCCATATTATACTGATTGTTATGCCGACAGCAGCGACCCAAAGTACGGTTGGAAAGAGAATAAACTTCCATTGCTTCTCATGGACTTGCCAGCAGCGGTAGATCTAAGAGACCAGAAGAAACTTCAAGTCTAGAGCTGTTCAGTATAGCATGAATGATTCAACATACCAGAACCGCGTCAGCTATGATAACTTGGGAATTCATGGTGGCGGCCTGAGAGATTCAAGTTCAATAAGCGTCGGGGCCTATTATAATCTAAAATTGCTAGTACCTTCACGACATTGACCCAAGGCTTCCCTAAATACCCAATGCCTGAAGCGCCTGCACCGTAACTGTGTTCTTGAACGTCCAATGTGCGATAGAAGGTGAATGCTATGTTGATCGTCCCAATACAAAATAAAGACAAGGCGACAAATAAGAGACTAAAGTCGATTTCGTCAGGGCGCCTCCATCGCGATGGACTTCGGAATAGGGCGCGTAAACAGTGTCCAAATGTGACAAGATAGACGCCATAGAAGATGGATTCCACAAAGAGAGCAGCAAGTTGTGCAGTGTCGCTGCGAAGCATCGATGGAAGGGTGAGTCAGGAACCGAATTTTAATCATAATCGCAGGCGTAGTTCTTATATCATTGCGAGCGAAAGTTATATCCAATCTTTGGGGACCCCTCTGGAGATACTCTGAGTAAATGATTGGCGATTATTTTGTTCGGGTGCAGATGGAGCCGTAATTGTAGGATCGATGAGGGTTGCGAGGGGTTGCGAGGGGTTGCGACTAGTCTCCCGATCTTGTGATTCAAAATTCAAATTGAAAGATTATCTCATCCGGTCGAGCTTTCTATGTATATGATATCATGAGTACCTCTTGAGCGCTACAAACCACAATGAGACAACTGATAAAAGCTATCCAAAGCAGATTTGTTTCGTTTTTAATTGGAAGAAGTCGAATGTACTTACTGAATGTGATATTTCATTTTGATTCGTTTTGGTGACGATCCAGATCCAGCAGAGACTTCGTAGATCATGAAATGACAACGTATCTTCGGAGCCGGGATAGGTACATACAGATGGCGTGTACCCTGTAAGATTGCATATGGTGGTCGAATCTATGCTGAAATGAGCGTACGGAGGAATTGTGAGCAAGATATTGCAAGGACATCCAAAGATACTCACAGATACTGGCTCAACCCATATTTAACATCAGGTATCTCGATAACGACTAGTTGCTGAAGGCAATATCTAGATCCAGTCGCTGGCTCAGCGCGCTCAACCGCAATCCCAGAGCCCGGACATCTTCGATCGTCGGTCGTACAGTAGCCTCTCTGGATTTTCCGTTACCAGCCGTCATATTTGCAAGCATATCCTCAATTCCCTCTAAGTCTCGTTTTGCGGCGATTTCTTCGTTCTCGTCGAGAGACATGCCTTCTGTCTCCATGTGTTGGCGCGCATGCTCCTCTGCTTCGAGATCTCGTGGCATTATGTCAGAAAATCGTATCCTGGATAGTTGCGACGAAATTTCTTGGGCCTCCACGATTGCTTCTTCCCTTTGAGGTATGTCGGTTGGTCCTTTTAGGTAGTGAAGAACGACAGTGGCAATTCCTCGAAGAAGACCTAAATCCCGCCCGATAGGTACACCAACGTTGGCAAATCCTTCGTCAAATCCTTCCTGAGAGGCAGCCTCCTTTCCGGCAGTGATCCCTTCGCGGTATCCGACCTTGGAATCAGTTTTCATGAACATCTAAAGATATCGAGAACAGTCAGCCAACGTACGTTTGTAAAATCTGAAGACAATCGCGACCATTCCGCATCTTGAAGAATGGTGCTATCTGGGTCTTCGTCCCACGGAGAATCCATTTGAAGGCTAAAGCTGAGGATTCGATGATAGATTGTGGCATTTAAGGAGTTGATTCTTGAACAAGCTAATGAAGTCGGTATTTGGTCCTGCTTGGCAATTCCCTCCGACCTGTCATGGTCAGAATTTGAACGGAGGATTTTGGGAAACTGTCTTCTCAATCTTCATGGCTAGGTGCTTCAAATGTGCTTAAATTCTACCGCTAAAATTCAAGCATCAAGGTCTGATACTTGTATGCAATAAACCCGTGCACAACTCAAACCCGGCGCTCCGCAAGCTAAAACCCGCCGGCGGTCTTTATGCGGCTGAATCTATTTCTGTCAGTACTTTATATGAACCTCTGAGAGTTTGAGCCGTCCATCTTATAGATTCAGAGATCACACGCATAGAAAAATATCTATGTTTATTGAACTTTATTCCACTCAAATTTGGCGCAAATAATACTAATCATCAATCGCATATTTCTACAATCTGACCTCCAGAAAATCGCAGTAAGTATGAGGACATAAGACGACGTAATAGTTTTTGTTTGAAATATTCCGTGAAGAACTTCTTAGATTTCTCATTTCCGGACTCCGAATCTGGAGGGTCATTCTATTCCGTGCCGAAGCGCCAACGGTTGGCCAATACGCGACATATTACCAAATTCAAATCCGAATTTGGCCGCCAAGTCGAGATTTTCTCAAAAAGTGAACGCAGGGGCAACATATTCCTCCTTTCGAACCATCATCCGTTTCTAAGGGAATTTGGCGGTTTGCTGGTATATACCTGTCAAGTATGTGCGCCCATCCTTATCACGGTCTCCGGAATCATTCATTGACCCAAACTACGTCCAGACCTCATGCCTTGCGAACGTCTTTGACCACGGACTCTTTCAAACGGATGGTAACGGTTGGCCCAGGAGGTTTTTGTAAAATAATACATGGCAGCTGTCTACCTTCACAACCAAGTCTACGCTCAGAACTCTTCGGAAGCTCGCGACATACTAGAACACTCGAGAACCTTTTCTACCATCTCCAGCGCAACGCTTTTCACCAATACAACTCTACATTCTCAACCTACAGAGCCACTTCTTCAGGCGACACCTCGAGCCACCGCTCATACAGATTCTTATTTTGCGCCAATAGCTCGTGATTCGCGGAATCCAGATGGAACTCCAGGTCGTATACGATGGGTGGATCCTCTCACCCTCGAAGGAGATCCTACTTCCGAGAAGAGTGACAGGTGGCAAGGAGGTCGAAGAAAACCTGCGCGATGGCGGCGAAGGGTGAAGCTCATACTAGATATTGTCATAGGTAAGTCTGTGACTTTCCTTCACATAATCTATCGACAGGCATCGCTGCCTGCGGTTCTTGATCTATATCAATACGTTGACTGACTCTGTCATTATCCAGCTGCTTGGGCTATTTATAACACCGTTCGTTACTTTTTAGCTTTCACAATCTATGGCAGCAATGCAGCGGAAGGACAGTCTTTCAGCTTTGCGCTGGGGACTAGCGCAGGTGTTGCCTTTGCTCTGTCCCTATGTGCCCATGTTCTCTTTATCATCAAGCACAAGCAACGTGTCACTGCTCAGGCATTCAGGCACCTAACGCACGCGTGCTCTGTGCTGAACTATCTATCCTCTCTCTTTGTTCTTGCGCCAGCTATCGTCAACTTTGTTCTCATATTTATATGGAGAGATACCCCGAATTCCTCGTACAACGTTCACGAACGCTGCCACTCGGTGGAAATCGACATTGTATGGTCTGTATCGCGCAATCCTTGTATCAACAAATCTTTGCCATGGGGTATTTGGCTTGTTCTTTCATGTATCCGACTCACTCTCACTTTACTTGTCCTCGTAAGTTTTTGTTCGAGGCTTCCAATAGTAGTGTTTGCTTACCGAGTTATTGTTTAGATCATATACAATATTATCTATGTTGTGCAACTTGGTGGCCCTCGACGACCCCCACATCACCGTTTACGCTCCGAATCATATCCTTCCACTGCACTGTCACAAGGAGGCGTACCTTCCTCTGCTGGTGTAATGCTCCCAGCGACTCCCACTCGAAATCGCAGCCTTGGCCCCCAGCATCAAATATCTGACTCAACTTTGACTGAATCATCTCGTCCGCCAAGCAGGCTCGGGCGTGCCCGTTCCCAGTCTTCGTTTTTATCCAACGAGACAACAACGCCTACGAAGTCCACGGGCGTGGGACGGTCACCCCAGGTGGACTCGAACGACGGACACCATGACCATTTCCAGTCGTTAGTCAACCAAATATCTCAAGAGACAGACTACGCGATGGAATTTGCCAGTTCAGATCATACTCCCTCTATCGAGACTTCGCAGGACCGAGGAGGACCCTCTCCAGCTCCCTCCCACCCTCCTGGCCTCGCGGCTTCGTACTCCACGCAAGACACGTATTATGAAGGTGATGACGACGACGACGACGATGATACCAACGACCGATTCCACGGCAATCATGACAATATCTTCAATCTTCCTCCAGTCCCCCCTACTCTCGGCTATAACGAATTCGGACTTCCGTATCCCCCAGATGAAGACATGCGCATTCTCAACGGGTTCATCAGGCGAATGCCTACCATCGAGTCGATGGGGTCAGGCGAGGTCACGACCAGCATTACAAGCTCGAATCGTCCCGGCGGCAGTACGTACACTTCAAGCCGGCCCCCCACTCGCAACACTTTGCTCTCCTTCACCAGCAGTATTGAACAGGATGCGTCCGGAAGCGCCCCTCCGAGCCGGACGAATAGTCTCTCTGCTCGCGCTGAAATTCTGGCCGGAAGGACTGCATCAAGCTCGAACGGTGCATCGGAACACGGTGAACTCCTGGGTCGACCGGATTTTACGCCGAGGCGGGTGTCAAGCCCGACGAGCTACCTCGACGCGCCTAATGTTGGTGGTGCTAGTGATACCTATTCGAGCAATGGGAGTCATGGCACAACTACGTCGTACCACACGGCAACTACGGGAAGCCGGAGTGATTCTTACCCACCTTTATCCATGCAACCTAGGAGTTAACGGGCGATGGTACATATACAGTAGACAGGGAAGAGACGAAGTTATTATACACGGCTCTATCTTCTTCCCCTTTTCATGCTTCCGGATTTTGGCATTCTCTTTCCATGCATTGGAATATACCTCGCTCTCGGGCAATTTGAACTCATCTACATACCCATTTGGCTTCCCCTGCCTTCATGACGGACTTCGCTTGGATTGAAATAAACTCGGACCAACATTTGTATATACAAGGATTTATGGTTCTTGTGGATGGGTGTAATTTGGTGTAATGAATTTGCATTCAGCTGACTACAACTGAATTGTTGGACATACTTATAAGTACCTCTGAGCTCCAACCGACCCCCTTGAGTTTGCTTCGAGGTAACAATAAAAGAAACGTAGCTCAATAATTAGGCTTTCTCATCCGAAATTCTGGAAAGGATTCAAGTACAAGGATTGAAATTGCAGTATTGAATTCTACTCGAAGCTGTTGCAAGAGCTGCTGCGAGACTAACTCGAAGTCGGAACGACTCCGCGGAGAGAGGCAGGGGCTTGAGTCACATGATCCAGCTATTTGACTGGTGCACCCAGCACCGCCTGAATCTGCCACTCTTGTTCCATCCTTTCACCATCATGTCGAAACTTGCCAAGGATGCTGCTTCATTCAAGTCGACTTTGCAGCGGCAAGACTATACATCATGGCATTCGCAACCCAAGCCATCGACGTCAAGCACTCCAGCTTCAACGGCGTCAACGCCTGGCGTTGGCCTTGCTGTAGCAGGAGAAACTTCACAATCCCCAGGACACAAGAAGAAACGGCCAAAGACGAGTATGCATGCATTATTCTCTGCGGTTGGATCTATGCCCATGGTGTATGGCCGTTAGATATCGTGTATTCGCAGCCAGCTGATACCGGCACGGGAAACAACATCAACACCCAACTCGTTTATGCGGTTAATTATCTCAAGGTGCGTAATGTTTCAGTGGCAGTAGAGAAGTTTTCATCATCCTTGGTATAGGGCACCCCAAATCCTATGAGATTGCAGGACCTGGCTATCGTAACAGAAACGCCTCTGGACACCGATCCTGCCTTGCTTGAAAAATTCAAGGCTCATGACAAGATCCAGTACGATCCCAAGACAGACCTTTACTCCTATAAGGTATGATTCTTTCTATGAGCCCAAGGTTTACTGCCTGATTCTCTTATAGCACGAGTATACTTTCCGGAACAAAGCAGCTCTGCTGACAGAAATTCAACGACAAACAAAAAAAGGGGGAGGAATATCCGTGCGAACGCTCAAAGAATCATGGAAGGAAGCTCCACAGGCCATCGAAGAGCTTGAGAAGGAAGGCGAGGTGTTGGTGACACGGACGGTCAAGGATGGTCAGTTGAGAATGGTGTTCTGGAACGAGATCAAGCCGACGGAGGATAGTGGAGGAATGCAGGTAGAAAAAGGCAGGTTGACTCATGTTGCTGCACTCCGCCGAGTACTCAAGACTTGATTAGAGTTTCTCGATCTATGGCATTCACTAAAAGTGCCCAACGACGTTGATTTGTTGAAGCAACTCGCTTCCGGTATGTCCTTTCCACCACTCATTTATAATTGTCTTGGGCTTATCTTCTACTCAGAGGGCTTGCAGGTAACTGCTGCAGAGACCGTAGTGCCGAAAGCACCAACGGGCAAGAAGAAAGGGAAACGCGGCGGTGCCCCTCGTCAACGCCAGGTCCGGATTACGAATACTCATCTCAAAGGCGAGATCGATCTCCAAAGAGACTACGCCAATCACACAAAATGAGGTTTTTCGTTTTGTCCATTGTACATTTTATCGATACATGTAATTACACCAATCCTGTTTAACGCATAGATTCATGACAACGGAACTCGTTGTGCACTTCCGTCCTGGCCTGATACCTGCTGAGGGAAAGTTAAACGGAGGATTCCGCTTTCCATGATGGCCGTGACGTCCTTGGCCTACGTGATATGAACCGCTGGCTGGGTCTTAATGATTGATATACGACTCACCTCGACGCCTGCGGGGAGACGTAAAGAACGCAAAAAGTGCCCGTATTTTATCTCTCTGACCGCGTACCCCGACTCTTCGAACTCTACAGGCAATTTATTCTCAGCTGTCACTGTGAGCCGGCCATTCTGGATTTCAATATCAACGTCCTCTTTCTTGACACCTGGTAATTCAAGCAGGACTGTAACGAGATTTGCTTCTGGGTTCTCGTGGAGATCCATCCTACTCCGTGGCGTGAGTTCCCTTATCAGCGGTATGAGGCGTCACAACATACCTGGGTTTGAACGCACTGAGTGCGCGGTTTGTGGACGTGCTAGCCCGGCTATTGGTGTTTTCGTTATCGTTCAACACCCTCCCACGCGAGCGTTAAAAGCCTCGTCGAAAAAGCGTTCAAAGTCGAGGAATGGCTCGTATGGGTGGTTAGGAGGCGCTGACATCTGTACAGCGCGCAGCAAAATCTAAAGGCTCGGCTCTAGTAGGGATATAGATGGATGCAAGCAGTAACGAGAATCAGATACAGAAGTGGTTTTGTTTGGTGTGCATATTCCATTCCCAGACGACTGTTCTAACTGTTCACTTTTTGCATAGCGTGTGTTCACTGTCAAAAATGATCATGAAAAATAATCTGGCCAATGGGACTCTCCTGCTCTTTGTGATAATACAACGAACGCAACGGAGCCTTCTGAAATCAAATCTATCCAGAATCTATCTTACACGAGGAGATCCGGAGTAAGTTGATCCACTTGATAGATAAAGGAGAGTCTAGTCCTCGAAGTTTTGGAGGTCCAGGCCATTGCTTTGCCGAAGAGACCTGCGCTACTAAGAATAAATTGTGCTGTGCTTCACTGCCCCATATGACAATGTTTTGCGTCAAATAGTGATTCAGCGAGGTGTGTGTATTTTCAGACGTTCCTCGAACTCCCTCGAAGCATATCAGTGAACTCGGGAGCCCCGGTGTTGCAGAAGAACAGGTCAAAAGGGGACCAAAAATATACGACAGCTAGTTCATCCAATTCACCTAAATAGCCAAAATGTTGATTTGAATCGGAAGAACATCCATAGTTGGGATCCCCCCGGATCCTGACATTCATTGGATGAGGCTAGCATATACTAAGTGAGCGTTCTTATCTGGGTCTTCATCGACGCCGCTATGGGATATGAGCTGCCAGTGATATGAGATTAATGAATTATGAGGACTTCAAGCACGGTGTTCATAGCTGTTCGTAACGATAAGCTGATTGGCTATGTTCTATTGGACGGGGATTGCGATGTTGTTATCCCATGCAGATTGGTCTAGACTCTCTGATGCAGCTCTTATGCCATTGGACGGAAACTAATTTTTCAAGGATTATCTGTTGTTACAGCTTCCTATTACAATATCTTTGATCATGAGTTCGTTAATGACGGAAACTATGCTCCGAGCGAGTAAAGAAATGTAGCGTAGTGAACTCAGGTGGACTCACCCCATGCGCCACAATCATTGATGTTGATATTTGGCGGTTATCTCGCCAAGATATGTTTGATCAGCTGCACTATTTACCAAGTCATCAAGTCGTCTCAAGGCTTACCAGCTAGCTCATGTTCCTCGTTATGCTGTCTTTTGTGATCTGAAGTCTATGGCTATGATTAACGAATTGACGATAATGTTCGAGCATAAGGTGTTTGAATGCCGATCAGTGCAATAGACGCGCGTCGCGGCGGTCGCGCAGCTGGTCACTGGAACCTTTTAAAATTCGCCTGAAGACGGCGAAGTTCCTAGTGGATTGAAGCGGCCCTTGTTCCATATCGATCCGAAACAGGCATTTATAGTTACAACACATCCATAGAAAGACTTGTTACGCTGGAAAGCTGTCTTCAAGTTATCGTTTGTTTGTTGCAAATTTGAGCCCTATAACAAGACCAAGATATTCCGTTCAAAGGCCATCAATATGAGAACCAGCCAAACATAGGTGGTACCAGCAAGGGGGAGTAAAGGATGGTGCACGATCTCCACAGAATAGCCCTTCATTACAAGTTCCGAACCAGGCAGTTGCATTGTCGGCAGGAGGATCATGTAACGAATAAACAATACCCTGTCCGAGATAAGATACTTAGGACACAACGCAGGTCCGACAGATAAAAAGCCCGTTGTTGAATAAAGATTCATCACGGCAGAAGCGAGACCGAACAAATGATGTCAGTAGCCAAAAAATCGAAATACTTAACGATGAGGGAGATGTTGAAATAGGTAAACTTTTCAATTTGCAATCCTTAGGAGACCAGCAGGTGAGGCCGCGAGTTATGAGATCTTGTAGACTCCTGAAAATGGCCAACACGATGCTATTTCCAGGATAACAGCGAAGAAAACTCACCCTGGCTGAGTGTTTGTATAGGTAGCCCCGCGCAAGCCTCCCCATCCGATTCCCATTGTCAACATCCGCTGCTGTCACACTCATGTCCCACTTCATCTAGGTCATATATCGTTTGGCGTGTTCATTGTTTGGGGACTATGTGCTGGGTTTGATGAATCGAAGTTGAACTAGAGGCAGAATTTCACGGACTAGAGTTTAGTTCAGAGAGGAGAGGTTTGGTAAGTACCCATCTTAGAGCGCTTTCAATCTACGACTTGGACTTGTATGGTTTTCAGGAAAGGCGGTGGCTGGCAAAGTTGCAGACAAGTGGCACTGTTGCGGAAGCATACGGTAGTTATTACGTAATAATGAAGCTTCTTTCCCACGTGCGTTGTGCCCTCACCGCTAAGCGCGTTCAGTGTCTTGCAAGGGGCCTTGACAATTTCTGAATTAATTTGTTGGTTCGCGTCACTGAGAGAAGGATGCTGGAACTCCGTGACTATTGGTTGCCAGATCTACTACAAAAACCGAGGCTGAATACCGATGATTAATTACATCACATGCTACGATAAGATTAACCGCTCAGCGCAAGCTCAGCGCACAACTCTCATGTATCCGATTCTATATAATATCATAAGCGGTAGCTGTTTCGCATAGAAGCACAAAATTTTATCTCAAGGACCTGTAGGATACAATGTATTTGCAGCATGCACGTTGATCAACTTCTCATTGGTTGGTTCCAAAAGTCCAACTACGCAGGTCAGTCAACAATTGAATGGATTGCCATAACGCAACGAACCAATAGCAATAATAGTCTGTCAAAGCAGGCGCCTTTACTCGCTAGAATAGTTTGGGGATAAGCAAGGAATAAGGATTTATTTGTTTTGACAGTTTCTTGAGAGCGGGAATCAATCAGTTTCTCATAGAGTGGTAAATCCGTCTACGAGTTAGGAACGAGCACTTGACAGTTTGCTGAGTGATAAGACGGAAAATTTTCTAGCGTCTGATCATAGCCGGGGATGATATCTTCTATGTAGATCCAACCAAAACTGATTAATGTAAACTGCTGGCCCGCAGGCCACTACGTCTATCTATTATACATCGCAAGTTTTGAACGCTTCCGGCTCACCAGCGCAATAAAATGCTTATCCATGGCGATGTCTGTTACAGCGTAGCGCAGTAATTGACCAGATAAGAAAAGAACCGGACTCGCAGCTGGGAACCACATAGCATTTATAGCCACCCATGTTTCACGCCCGTCGGTTTGAATGCATAGTCATGTCCTCGACATGTGTAGCAAATTTTATGGACACAGAGTAAGCCTGTTACAAATTCCCAGCCTTTGGCCGTGGTATCTTCGGAATCATCCAACTTGTACTACTTATTAGACGTAGCCGAATCTAATCAGCGCAGACATCGCATACCCAGATCAATTGATGGCAACATATCCATCCTGAAAGGGATTAGCGCCAGATGGATGTGCACACACAAGCCGTTGACAAGTGCACAAGATAAGTATCATCCTCTTGACTATGACTAGCCACAAATCAATGGGTGGGTATATGGGTATGTACTTGACGCGACCTGTCAGGTACTAAAATACATAATCGTTCTCATCTTTTCCGTATCTTCCATTCTCTTCCATTGCTCAGAACGTCTATTTCGTCCGCTTTTATATTGGCTAACAATAACCGTCTTCTTTACTGACAAAAATGGCAATAGAAGCAGGATGTACTCTCTAGAAGACATATGCGTAGCTTCTGAATTATGATATACATCTATCAACTCAAAGTTTATTCTGGTCCAGCACAAGCCCCAACGCTCGACATGGAACACCAGACTTGGAGACTGTATCTTATCTATGACATACAGTGACAATTTAACTTTTCAATTTAGTTCTTGGGCATCGTGGACGGATTATGGGTCTGTCATATTGAATGATCAATCTGTGTCTAATAATACGAAATAAAGGGGGCTCGAGGTATGCACAATAGGGTGCATATGAGACGGTAATTATTTGTGTATAATAGGTTACGTCCACCTTAAAAATAAACATGAAGCTTGCCGCTGTTTGAATGTCTTCATTCGTATGTTACTGAATTGACGATATGCAAATTTCTCGGCGATAAGTTTACAAGTACACGACCGCTTAATAGTGTGCAGACAGTGTACCCGAAGCAGCATAAGCCTCGGAGAGAGATTGCTTCTCGTGAGCAGCGATTTTTCCTTGTAGATATTCGCTGATCTCAGGCATTGGCGGAAGACAACACTGCTTTTCCAGCCATAGTACACGATTACGGTGATATTTGCTGATCACTTAATTTCCGTCAGGATGTCTAGTCCACCTGAGGTAAGTAGTAAATACTGATGTACGAATTTTCGTCTTCGATCTTCTTGGCATCAGCTTGACTTGCAAACTTTCAAGACAATCGAAGCGTCATGGAATAGATGCGATGAGCAAGGAACCAAAATTTACACACTTCAGTTCTATAACATGTTCAAAACATAGATAGTCGCTTATTGAGACAGATATCTGACCGACGACGCCATTACTCGGATCTTGACATTATAGTCTTTGAATAGACACTCACGTCAATGTCAATCTCATTGGGAAGGCCGTCTGCTGGGGAGATCCGCGTCGTGGCAACACACAAACTAAAAACAGACAACAGGATAAGGCTATACATACTTGTGCACGAGGATGGACGCGAAGGGCTGAATGTTGAACATCTGGGCGTCCATAATTGAATGTATTGCGTCAATAGGATACTTTAAGCAACCCGCGACGCACCGTTTGCGCATCGTCCTTGGCTCATGTATAAATAGCGAGCTGGAAGATCAGTATGTCATACTTTGCTATCTTAAAAGCGAGGTCTCAACAATTCCCCGACACCTGCAAGAGCGTTGACTGAGCCCCAATGGAGCTGTAACCTCGCAGAGCTGTATCGACGCTGAATCATCTGGAGGTAATGTGTCGAACCCGACGACGTGAACCACAGACGCACGCCAACGCCGCCGCATCTGATACTCATTCCAGGGTGTCAGTCAAAAGCGGCGCCGCGGGAAGGAGGTGCCACGATCCCTGCACAAATGGCGATTCTCGGCAGAAGAAGGCAGCCCTCCGGTCCCGTTCATCCACATCCACTGACTGATGCATACGCATCTGCTCGCGCCTGGCCTACTGGCCCCATGCAGCACATTACCAGAACGAGCACACCCGGCGAATTAAAGGAGTCCGGGCTGAGGGAACGAGCTCGCTCGCCTGCTGCGCGGCGCACCCGCTAGACTGGGGCCCCGACCCAACCCAGAGCGACAGCCAGCCAGACAGCGTGGGCCACCGGACGCACGCGCAGAAGCCACTGATAGGATTCCGCCTCGAGCTTTATAGGCCTGCCTTCTCACCTGCCATCGGCGCTACTATTACGAGGAGGGCAGAATTTAACCGTGGCTCCAGGCTATATTAGTCGCCCCCCCAGAGGTGTTATTGCGACACAATCAGGATGTAGGCCCGAAGGCACGCCAAGGGGCCAGCTTCGCAGAGAGAATATGAACACCTACACGCAGACACTGCGGCTATATCGCCGGCGATAAGATAAGAAGTGGGGTGTTCTGCAGCCTGGTAGCTTCCGAGAACCGCGCCTGTTCTGTTGTTAGAGAGGGCAGATCTTGGGAGCGTGTGCGTGGGTGTATGGATTCGACCTGATTTCTCGCGGCGTTCGAAACGTCATCCCTACGCGCGGACGCGCTCAATGCCACAGAAATCCTAAAAGCGCCGACGATTGATCCTGAGAAGTCAAGTGCCCCCACCTGTCAGAGCCCGGGAGCGTAGTAGGATGCGAGAAGGAGCTAAATGCGCTTCTAGTCTTTGATCTGGTTTCCACCCCCGGGAGATGTGCCAGTTGGGCGTGGGCACCGTCGTCCGCGCAGTGCGGTGCGAGTGGGCAGTCGGGTCGGATGTATCCTATTTTGATTCGACTGCAAACATATGATTGTAGAGGTTTCTCCGAATTCGCCGAGAAACGAGCAACGGTGGGTATGATGCAGGAATGCGTGGTTCAGATAAGATAGCGATGCAGCTCGTATTCATCACTAATTGATCCCATCCAGAACCGAGCGTGTATAGTCGAGCACTTACAATAATCGCATTCATGACACTTCAAAGTTGGCGCTTTCACGATGATTTTGACAGTGCGATGAAGGGTACCCAGCATATGTCATCTTGCTATGTACCCTCTACATCTTAGGCACAGCGCGGACGGATGTAATAGATTTTATAGACTACACCGAATTCCCCCACGATCGACTAAGTATCTCATGCGCCACACAACTAACAGCACCTGTACCACCGCAAAAAGTCCGGCTTGCATAACCAGCAACCCACCCTCGGATCTGGGCCTCTGACGCGATGATCCCTGGGGAATGACATAAGCTCTACAGAGCGAACGGATCCCCATGGCCATACGCTATAATGAACGAACGCAGTAAGAATATCCCTGTAAATGAGATAAGCATCCCAGGATGGTATGGGGTAAAATCCACCTTCGCGAACGTCCTTGCGTGTATTTATACCAATGATGCTGCGCGTTTTCGCCGCTAGCGCGCGTCGGAGACTGACTCAGTGACTGTGGGGTAGCGTCTCGGGTGGCACGGGCCCGCCGAACGCGGACAGGGCCCGGGATGGTAAGTACACGACGATCCCATTGAATCAAATGCAGCAGGGCCTGCATGATCATGCGTCCGATGCGCTAAACCAGGAAAGGACGCGACTTGTCCCTGTGCCTCCCTGCGCCCACAGAGCGCCCACATGACCCCACCCGCGCGGGGTCGTCTGTCGATCCGGCGTCAAAAGGCGGCTACTAAGTATGCGGCATGAATTTGGAAGGCTGCAGTCTGGCGTCTGGATTTATTAGCAGCGTTTTCTGTGGCGAACTACTTTAAGTACCATTATGAAAAGCTCGTCGTGCTATCCTAGGCTGTGCAGTGGCGCCTAAACTTGAATGTGCTGCAGTGAGTGACATGTGCAGGATCTTTAGTTTTCGCCTTAATGAATAGATGATCGGGGGTGTCTTATGGTAGCGCCTCGCCCCGATTTAGCAATGGTATCCTATCCTATGCTATGCTTATAATACGGGAAGTTACTTACTTCGTGCGTGGATACGGCCGCGGTTTAGGCTGACGATCCCATTGAATCATGCAGGCATGATCATGCGTCTGCGCTAAACCAGAAAGGACGCGACGTGTCCCTGTGCCTCCCTGCGCCCACAGAGCGCCCACATGACCCCACCCGCGCGGGGTGGTCTGTCGATCCGGCGTCAAGAGGCGGCTACTATGATAAGGATGCCCCTCATCCGGATTTATTAGCAGCGTTTTCTATGGCGGACTAAGTACCATTATGAAAAGCCCGTCGTGCTACCCTAGGCTGCGCAGTGGCTCCTGAATCCTGCAGGCGCTGCAGTGACAGACATGTGCAGGGTCTTTAGTTTTCGCGTTAATAAATAGATGATCGGGGGCGTTTTTATGGCAGCGATTGGAAATGGTACTTATCCTATGCTAATAATACGGGAAGTTACTCACTTCGTGCGTGGATACGGATACGGTTTAGGCTAATAGACCTTGCACCCAAGTACTTGCGTGCGTGCGTGCGGATTGCGGCAGACTCGCCTGGGCCATGCAGCGCCTATATTAATATTTGTATATGGGCTCACACGACGTCTCTAGTGTTCTCAGTATTTACTTGACACACGATACTAACAGCGCGCTTCCGATATAGCACCCCGCCAAGAAGATCTAGCCCATGATTCAGAGTTATATATGCAAAGACGTCGACTGGTGACGCAGACGCGGACGCCGTGTCGTCTCGTCCGAGGCGTCAGTCGTGATTATTTTTGGAAGGAAAGAAGAGACCGAGCGCACAGGGTACGGCATCATTCAGAATCCAGATACCTATTTCTACGAGTCTCGAGACCAGCAGAAGTACTACTTTTAAATTTGGTGATCAGAGGATGATGATGATGCGTCGATGATGTGGCATGTGACGATGGCCTCCTACGTGGACCCTTTAAAACTTGCTTAAAACTACTGCAGGTAACTCAGTAAATGTGCCAGATAGAATTCAAGACTAGAAGTTATGTCAGTTCGTCTAATTTAATGGACGGACAACTGTCGCCTTACGCATCCCATGCAGTAACACCGCCAAACATGTTCAATGTCAGTGTGTAGTGTGATATGTTTGTCAGGGCGTCGATGTGATCTATGTAGGCTCCGGGGGAAGGTGGTTAATTAGTGCTAATTATAGCGCTCCCCGTCCAGCGTCGACGGCGTACTGACAGTGACTGCCCCGTTTCGGGCGAACCCTTGGCAGGGTTTGTGAGCCGCGTATGTACTTAGGGCACGGTGATTTCGACGCTGCGGGTTCTCATGATCATGATCATGTTCTGCGCTGCGTGATGAGTCAACAATGAGTAGTGTACATTCTCGCTCTTCTGGATGACATTTATGTGGCATCGACGTACAGGGATCGATCTGCCTGGCGGCGGCTCTGCCGTCAGCGCACTGGTAAGTGCTACATAAACGACGATAACAGTGCGCACCTGGTGCCGCTAGATTAACCAGCTGATCAGTCCCACTCACGTATGTAGTGTGCTTCGCAAGCACTTGTCGCAGCTTTGGATAGCTTCGCTGTCTTCGCCGGCTCATAAGATAAGATACATACGCCGTCGATCGTGTCCACCCATGTCAACTGTGCAAACAGCTCGCGCGCACCGGGCTGCCCCAGTTAGGCTGCCTGCCGAAGACAGCGAAGGGCGATGGGATGGCGTTGTCGACCTTCGGAAATTGGAATTCAGCCGATCGAGTGTTCTTTAATGCCATTCGCCGATTCAGGTGGAACAACTGGCAAGACGCGATCAGCGTCCGTCCTTCGTCATGTGGAGATGGTGGTCTGAATGTTGCGCACTGGAAGCGTCAGGTGTCTATTTGGGGTCCCGAGGGCAGCCCCCACCCAGCGCATATGCCACATACTTATTTAAGTGTCGCGGGCTATTAGCTATTAGGAGAAGTTGCGTAGTAGAGTGGTGGTTCCGCCCGTATGAAAGAAGGGCCTGGTTATCCCCGATCCTCGAGGCGCTCGCTAGACGCTAGATCGCCGTTGGACGGGATTCCGAGTCGTTGCAGAAGTGCGTTATCTGAGTGGGGTCAAGTGTGCCATCGGTAGGGCGTAACGTAATGCGTCGCGATCTCCGTCATCTGGATCTGGCAGATCTGGTGGGCAGTGCATACACGATCGAGGCAGGAGGAATGCGCGGGTGGGGTGCTGAGGAGCGGAATGCAGCAGTGGCGCAGGTGATATGGGGTGGTTCTGTTCGCCGACAGGTACGGTGTTGGATGTTCCCATCTAGCGGATTCTGTCAGATCTGGACGGGAATAGAAGACGGTCGCGAAGGACGTAGAGGCGGACCGGGAGGGCGAGCTGAACCGGTTGGCGATCGCGCCCGATCGAGCCGAGTGCAGCTATATAACGCCAGACCTCCACTCACTGCGCCAGCCACTGCCATGTCCCACTCCCCGCCCACCCACCCGCGCGTCCGCCGCCCGCTCTCGCCCAGCTCCCTGCGCGACGTCGACCTCTCCCACTCCCCCGACACCGCACACCGCAACTACCCCACGCCCCCACCGGCCACGACCTCATGGCCATGTTCCCCCCCGCGCCCCCCGACAACTTCCCCGAGATGCGCCCCGGCCCCACCTCCGGCTTCTTCCAGCGCCAGGAGCGCGCCTTCTTCGCACAGGCCGGCAAGGAGATCGTCCGCGTCCGCGTCGAGGTCGACTTCCCCCACGGCGCAGAGCCCGAGCCCGTCAAGCCGCGCCCCATCAGCACCCTCGGCGCAGCATCCTCGTCCTCCGCCGGCCGCCCCTGGATGAGCGGCCCGCCCCCAGGCTCCGCGCACCACGCCCACTCCCCGTCGCAGGCCACGCTCGCGCCCGTGCTCTACCCGCACCCCCCGCGCCCCGCGCGCGGCGGCGGCGTGCCCCCGCCGCAGCCGCCGCTGTACCCCACGCACGCCTCGCCCGTGGGCCACTCGCCCAGCCTGAATCTGCACCCCGCGGTGCCCGCCGGCACAGGGCTGCATACGCCGCCGCAGGACGCGGCGAGCGGGCTCCCGCTGCCCCCGCCCCCCGCGCCCAAGGGCGGCGACTACCCCGCGGAGGAGTTCGACGACGAGTCCTGGCGGCGGCCGATGCCGTACGCGGAGCGAAGGCGCGCGGGGAAGCACACGCGGCGGGTTATCGTGCGCACATAAACGACAGGGTCCGGGCAGGGTCCCTGCGCGGGGAATGAAAGAACGAACGCGGGCAGACGGAACGCAGATGCCATGCATGCGTGGCGCGGCGGGCTTCTGCAGCGGCGTGGCTGCTGCAGCATCCGGTCTGCCGTGCACGTCCCATCATGATCATGATCGTAACGAACTCACCCCCTCCCATTCAATATCTGCTTTGATAGCCGCCCCGCATTCCTTCTAGATAGCCACGCGAACTGCTGCCGCGTGCGGACCGCCCCTTCTTCTCTCCGAACGACGCCGCTTCTTGGCGAGATCTCCCCCCTCTGACCTGCACATTCCGCGGCATCCGCCCTCGTCGCTGTCGCCCCCCACTGCCTCGCTGGATCCGAAATCTCATTATTGTGCACTAGTACTATCGCCACGCTCTTACTCTTGTATCAACCCCCTCATCCACGTTACTTCTTGCCTGCCTGCCTGCCACGCGTACTGCAACTGCAATGTACATACATACATCCCCCACATGCATCCATATACATACCCTATGCCTCGCTGATTGATTTTCTTGTACCACACCTACCGCATACACTGTTTCCTACTAGTAGTAGTACCCATCCCATTGTCGTTCTCTGTCGTCTCTTTTTGTGCTCTGGCCGTTACAATGCATCGCCCGCCATCTATCTATCTCTCTCTCTTGTCTATCTCTCTCGAGTCTCTACTACTTATGTGTCTAGGTCTAGTTGCGAATCCATCAGAACAAAATGCTTGCCCTTGCCTTGTGCTTGCGCGCCGCAATTAGAATGCAATGCAATACAAACACGAATTCCATTGGATGTGCTACCGGATGTGCCGCAGCTCGCGATTTCGCAAATTTCTTGACACCGCGGGGCTAGGCTCGAAATGTGTATGTTCATGCATCTAAACGACGATGCGATGGTGGTGGGACGCCGCTGCACCTAGCTGCTGGTCCCGGTCCTATGTAGCACCGTTGAATCCCAACTCCGATTATCGCTAACGCCTCCCCGCATCATCATCCGTATATCATTATCAATGATATCATGTTGATTATTGATCAAAAAAAAAAATTAAGGGTCCAATTCGTATGTCTAAGATGATAGATCAGGATTAACCCCAGCGTTCGTCTCGCTCGCCAGACGTTGTGTCTGAGCAATATACCCGATTTGGCTCGCGAGACTACATACCCCAGCGTACGCCGTATACAAGCGTATACACTGTCGTGCAGGATAATTACTGACCGTTGGTCGCATCCATTGCCCGAACAAGTAAGTACATAGTATCATAGTCGCCCCCAAAAATTAAAAGCAAAAAGCGAATAATACCGCCGATGAGAAGAACGCCGGGAACACCGGAGTGTCGTCCCTCCTTCCCTCCATCCACGTTCCATGTTCATGTGGAGGCCTTTCCGTGTTGGGCAAAAGTGTCAGGGACGGGGGGGAAGATGGGCAGATGGTGTGGCCATGGCTTTAGGATCAGAGGTTCCCTCCAAGTTCCCTCTTACCGAGATCGTCATGAGCGTAGTGAGCAGTGGGCAAGTATGCATTCCGCAGCCGCGAAACTGATACTCTCTGATACTGCATCAGCAGGTGCGCGCCCCCTTCATTAACGCAGGATTATTAACGCAGGATTATTAACGCACACCTTCTGCACAACCCACCAATAACCCACCAACTATGTAGACTGTAAGCACCCAGCGCGTCATCGGGAGAAACGCAGCCGTGTTCCATGAACTGACCTTCAACTCCATCCGGTCTCCAGACCACATACCAGGCCCTCTTTCTACGTAGAAAAGAGACGCGGGATGGGACGGCGGTCCGAGTCGTACCCTGGGTAGTACACCGCTTGACTCTGCGCGGGTACTTACACGCACGCGCAAGCCAATCGCGTTGGGTAGTGAAGCTAAGCAGGAATTTCCGCGTTCATCGCCCGTTCGCAATTATATCACCTGCGCGTTCATGAGGATTTCAATTTCAGGAGTGCAGGAGTGCAGGAGTGCAGATCCCACCCACCGCGGTCGCGGGAACAATCATCATCCCTGCAGACTGCCTGCCTGCCTGCCACGATCATGATCGAGCGCGCGGGACGTGCAAGGCAGCTAGCTGCTCATAGGTGCGTTCGGCGACGACGACGTGCGCGCTGCGCATACGGGCTGATTGTGATTGACGATGTGATGAATGTGATGAAAGTTAATGATCGCGCGATCATTGATGTCATGGTGCTGTCAGAGGCGGACGGGGCGGCGGTGTACTAGAGATATGCCGGACATGACTGGCGCATCAGGTCGGCGGGGATCTGGGGCGCGCTCGACTTGCTGAGTACAGGTGAAATGTTACCTGCAAGTACGTGTTTACTTTCCAAAGACATGTTCTTGCAAGTGGAAATGATAGAAACTTGAAGATTAACTGGGCAATCTACAGGCATGCTGGCAGCAAACTGGTATTACTAGTATGTCATTGTGCCAGGCGATCGGGTGTACGCGCCGTCGGTGCCTGACAGCGGCTCGGAGCACGCTGGGTGTCTTGAATCATTCTTGGATCTGACAGTTGATGATAGTAATGGCCGTCGTCGTCGTCGTCTGGTACTACCATACCAGGATAGTAACAGTCAATGGTGACCATGGCGCACATTTATAAACTACTTGAAGAAGTATGATATCATGGCAGAACTGGCGTCGGGCGCTTCGTCTTCCTCGAGTCTAAATATACTACTGCCCATCTGTCGCGATAAATATAGACTGCTTAAGATAGTAGTAGGTCTAGCGGAGTGCGTCGTGCAGCTCCGAGGGCAAGTGCACCCACTAGTACTTTTGCGACATGCCACCGCCACCTTCAGGCTTGCGCCGTCAGGATCCAATTCAATCCAAGGGGGCAATACAAACGTCCGTGCATGCTGTACGTACATCTATGACATACGTGCCACAAGATTCCGAGTCAGAGGTATTAGAATCATTCCAAGGCACCCACAAGCAAGTATGTAATACACCCGTAAATCTACAGTATCATGCATCCCCATGTTGGGTGAAATCCAGATGACTAGATGACCCCGCAAAGGCATGTACCACCCATCAGACGGGAATCGGAGGCTCCACTCTTGCATTCCCCGGGTACCACAGAACCTTCGTGGTCTTTACTCCAAACCTTGGGGGCAAGCCGCGCGGCGCGCAAGGTATTGAGCTACACACATATCCCAATAGATAGGAACGTAGGCGTCTGCCCAAGCCCATGGAGCGTACATACTTGGAGCCCACCCTGTTTTTTAAGGCTTACGGGAGCTGCAATTGAAGGATTGAATTTGTTTCCTCGCCTAGAAACCGGGCCGCAGCCAACGCGGAGCTGGAGCAGGGTTAGCGTAGCTTTCCACTTGTGGAGGCGGCGGGCACGTAGCTTTCCAATTGTGGAGGCGGCGGGCACCACCATATGCGGCCTGCCACCGCGCCTTTCCAAACAAGCAAACTGCGCATCCCTTCCACTATGTGTATTCAATACGCGCCTAACTCTGCCTAGCACCGTCACCTAGTCAGACTTAATTGGACAGCATTTCAGTGCATAGTAGTCAGCTGTGATGTACATGCCGACGGGCGAGGCTAATTTTCTTGGACAGCAAACGCCGTCGATTAGACTTGATCAAAGGAGATCGCCTTGAATGAAAAGGGCTGTTTCCCGCAGCAAAGTCCGCGCCACCACTGCCACAGAGTCACAGACCCCAGGACGAGACCAGACTCGGTCGCTGGCTGACTTGCGGGGATGAAAGAAAAAGACTATGTCCATTAGCGCTGATAATAATGCAAGAAGCGCATGCATCCTTCTCTCGATCGCACCGAGGCCTGACAGGCTGACCGGTGACCAGCACATCGAATTCACCGCGCAAGCTCGCTTCGACTTCCTTACGTGGGCACAATGGGCGTCTTGGGAATGAAATTGAGCGTCCTGACTCAGACGATGCGTCAGACCTTGTCTTCTTTTCAGCGCTTCCCTCGCCTCGCGCTGCCTCGTGGTCGGCTGGCGCAGTTAACGCCGTGATGCTAGCATGATTTTAATCATAACTAACTATCCAGCAGGTTATATGACCGCGGTCCCGATTTTGAGCCTGCACGACTTACTTCAGTAGCGGCGTACCGCGACGGACTGGCTCGGTCAGAGTGTCAGATACACTTCTGATCGGATTGATGCAGATGCTTGTTTACGCCCAGCGGCGGTGCATGTAGGTAAGCTTGTGTGTACAGGAAGAGACGATGCGGAGATCAACCCCAGGAAAACCCCCAAAATGCAGACTTTGAAGTATAACGCTGATAACGCGACATGCGCCGAATCCTGCTCCCAGTCGCGGACGCAAGCTTTGTGGAAGCCTCGAGCTTCTTCGACGCTAAGGTAAACTTTGAGCTCAATGCCGACAGGTATAGGCACGTATTATTATTGTAAACCAACGGCTACTCAAGAAATCCATCGCGGTGTACTTACCATACCCCCCACATGCAGATGCCCAAGTTTAAGGTGGTTGATCCGAGCCTGCTCGCTTCACTAGTCCAAACCGACTGATTAGGCTAAGGAACTTGAAAGAAGGACATCATTAGGTGTACAACGTACTCATCTCAGTTCGCGTACTAGGAAGGTACTCAGATGAGCACATAAGTTCTTCAAGACAAATCGACCCTTCCAGAAAGACGACGTTGTTGTCATATATGAAGTCTTCTACGGGCATTCAATCATTTCAACGATAATGGCCGGTATTTGGATACCTGTCATACCGATAATTTCAAGTCCGTTCACCGACAATGACTTTTCAATAGAAATTCTGGGGAAAGGTAGTAAATTGAAGTAATAAAACGCCAGCGCAAATGAATTGATTGTGGATGTGGCTGGTTGAAATTAAGACATTTCATTGATTTGCTGCAATGAGGAAGCGAATATTTGCTTACCAGGCTGCAAATTGAATGTCTGAGGGAACGCGTCATACGTATGATAAAGGACGCGGGGATCTCGCGAAAATTTTGCCATTGAATGAAGATCCGACATCGGTATCTCATTTCGACCATCGCCATCCAAGTGCAGGACATGTAGTGAAAGCATTTCCAGAACGTCATACCATATCAAGCCTGCAGGCATGCGCGGCGTAGACAGATGCAGCACACGCTCGCCAGCGTATGGCCGCAAGCTCTCACAGGCCGTACTCGGTTCAAGAATGGCACAAGCGCGGACGTCAAACGATAGCAGAATGGGGTCCGTAGATAGACACATAGAAGGTTTGTGATCCAATCGAGGCAGACATCCCGCCCTCCATGCGGGAGTGCGCAGCCACGCCAAGAAGGCGGGCGGGCGCCCTAGGAAACGAGCCAAGTCACGAAGCGGTTTGGTTTTCGCTAACAATGTCCTGCCGCGGAGGGAACGAGAAGCGACATATACAGGCATAACGTATACTTATATGCTGTGTAACTACGTGCGAAGTTGCGAAGCATGTCCACGAGCCGACGCACGCAGTATGATGTCCTATTTGATGGTCGCGAATACGCAGATGTCGATGCCTGTCGATAGCTTGGGAAAGTGCTTCGGGAGCGTGTATATATAGCAAGTCCGCGTGAGGCAAAGTGAACAATAGCCTTAGGAACGCACGAGCGCACCTAAAACTGCCATAATGAGTTCAAGATAGTGTGTGATCAAACTCCAGTAGACAACCTAGCGATGACCCGTGGACACGGGTAGCGCTACATAGAACACCGAACCTGCATCTGCGACCAGCATGGCCTCTCCGGAATCCAATTCGCACAGGCGCATTGGCTCAATCATTTGGAAAGGTGTAGCATGTGGATTAGCCACAGATATGGATTTCGAAGAGGCGAACGCTAGATGGAAATGATGAGACAGTTGGCGGTGGGGCCGATTCCAGGACGCGATAACTTAATGTTGAGCGATCATCCATCCAACAAGTCAATCCAACAGCATTCGAGAAAATGATGCAGCACCAATCAAAAAGGCCCGGGCGTTATTCAGGTGGTGTAGAAAGTCCGAGCAATCATTTCTGTCGCCAAATGACATGACATGTCAGAGGCTCAGAGTGAAAGAAGAGCTAGGTACGAATCTAATTTCCGCATATGGCAAGCAGCGCACACTGCATTGGAATTGGGCATCTTTGGATGTACCATAACGGGCGGCCTGCGAAATCACCAGCAGTTCGCTTATGACAACATAGCGACGCTGCCAAAAGATAGATGAAAGCACGATCTGTCACAGAAAGAGTACATAGTCTTTATACCGCGGTGAATGACGTCGATTTGAAATCCAGAACTAGCCGAATAGACAGTGCAGGGTGTGAAGTTTTACGGTCCGATTTCCTATCCCGACCGGAGTGGGCATGTCGCAATCTAGACTCTAGAGTGGATGGAGGACAGATAGACATCAGAATTTTTGCAGGGCTTCCGAAGCATTCCCGGAAGAAACAAATGTGGACTAGACGCGACGTCGCACGACACTGCTAACTGCTTGACTGCGTGAGTATCGGGCGTTGTTGCCCATAAAAACGAGGAAGGACATCTAGCAATCCCCATGAGAGTGAAACCCTATAATTATCGTGGCGTTATTCATTATGATTAGAAAGTGAACAAACGAAGACTAAGACTAGAAGTGACATAAAGATGTCGAACGCACTTACCTGTGCCAACATTCCTTTCGCTCAACTGCGGCGCATCAGGCGACACTTCTTTCACAGACAATAAGAGAAATTCGTTCTCTGCGTCCTTCAAGGCGTGTGACTAGATCAGAATTAGATAGGAGATATTTCATAGAGAAGGTGAAAAATAAGAAAGGAGGAACATAAGAGACGCGATGTCGCGTCGAAGGGCCTGGGTAAAGACAAGTTCAACTTGGGCGTGACTAGACGGAATTAGAGTATTTTAAAGCCCCGACCGGAAGATGCCGCCTTTCACGGCGACGGACCAGCCGACGGTTGACTTGTAACCTATTCCCTCTATACGAGACATAGCACCATGTTAATAAATATATTTATCTTTATAACAATACCCTTTGACTTCAATTTAACACTTTAAGTCTTTCGTGGATGTATCGAGAATCCAGCAAAGATAAAGCCATCTTCAAGTCAGGGGATTGTGACACGTGATCTCTGTGGTCGTTGTGAGCTGCTGGAGCGACTGGCACCCAAATCCGCGTTCACCATTACCTCTCAACTTCACCCGTAGACCCATCGACATGGTCGATAAGAAGCTTGATAACGACGTCGCACAATTCTGCTCCATTACAGGCGCATCGTATGTCTACCAACGCCGTGATGTGAAATGCCGCGCTGATTGAGATAATTACACGCTGATTAGGGCGAGAGATGCGAGGAAATTCATTGAAACACATAAGCGATTAGACGTTGCTATCGATGCTTTCTATACCAACCCTGGGGCTTTTGCGAGCTCAGCACGACGAAAGGATTCATCGGTGCCGTCAACAAGCAAATTGTCGCAACTCTTTGATTCGTACAAAGGCGAGCTATCGAATCTACCATCGCACTGGTCTTGTGCACATGTTGATACTTTTGCCTTGACCCACAGAGTCCGACGAAACTGAAATAACCGTGGATGGTACAATCAAATTTTGTGAAGACTTGGCCGTCGATCCGGAAGACGTCGTGCTCCTCGCGATTGCATATGAACTCAAGTCACCGCGCATGGGCCAGTGGACAAGACAAGGATGGATCGAGGGTTGGAAGGCTATCGGGTACGTAGCTCATTTCAGATCAAGCACGGATTTGGTCTTGTCTTATGATTGCGCCACAATAGCGCGGATTCAATAACTAATATGAAGAAGGCAATACCGAGCCTGCGAGACCGGCTTGCATCAGATCCGGCCTACTTCCAGAAGGTATACAACCACACCTTTGATTTCGCTCGTGCGGAAGGCCAGCGAAGCCTCGGTAAGTCATTCCTGGGATTTGAAGATGAGTTTAACCTCATAGTTTCATTCGCAGGTCTTGACACTGCGATTGCATTCTGGAATTTACTCCTCCCTCACGGGTTAGCGGGTGGAGCGTTAGCGCATGTCACTGCTAGCGATGGCGACGATGACATAAAAATGGATGAGGAAGGATGGAAGGAGATCCAATGGTGGTTCGATTTTCTGAATCAGAAAGGGATCAAGGGTGTCAGCAAGGATACTTGGGTCATGGTTCGTTTGCATTCCATCCATCCTTCTGACGGCATTCATCGGCGGTCTTATGCATCTTTGAGACGCCTCCATGCTGAAATACCGTTTTTTCGGTCCAGTTTTATGATTTCATTCGCTCGATTGATTCTAAATTCTCAAACTATGACATGAAAGGTAAGTGCTTCATTAGATTTCTTAACCCTCTTTCCGTCAACTCACCTTTCTTTGAAGCTGCTTGGCCATCAACAATCGACGACTTTGTAGAATACGGAAAGGGACGCTTAGCCTCGAGCAATAGTGTATGAGGTAACTATTGGCCTTCCCCATCATTCTTCATTTTGTGCCCCCTCCATTCGCAACGCCAATCTAGCGCCTGTAGTATATGTTTCAATCAGAATATCAATGCCTTATTAGAGTACAAATTCGGGCAGGTTTGGGTATGTTGGCGTCTGTCTCGTCTAGCGACAGTTTCTCGTTCGCGATGTGCACGCAGAATACGCAATAGCACGAGCAAACTTCGCAGAAAGTGCTCTCAGGCCTGTCTTGTCAAACAAAATTTACTTTCCAGGCGGTTGGAGAGCCAGAGACGTCCAAGGGTATAAAGCGGACGTAGAAGAGTTTTCATTCTAAAAATCTCCTAGCTTCAAGTCATGTCTGCGAAAGTATGCACCGCCCTCTGATGTTACGACAAACCAGGCCTCTGACCTTGTCGGATAGTTCTCTTCCTTTTCTCAGCGTGCAAATATAATATCGCCTCTAAGAGGGGAAGGATATCCCACAGTAATACTGGAAGCGACAACAAGGCAGTGTGCCAGGACAGTCAAATAGAAGTAGGTACCTAAGGCACTCATCTCCAACTCATCTCGCTTGTTTGACCTTCCCGGATGGTTCCAGGCTCAACGTAACCTAATTCGCGAAATGTTTGAACCTTGTTTTTGACGACTATATATAAGTACCACAATATCTTCTGCGGACGATGGTTGTTTTATTCACAAGGGTGTGTTGAGAAAGGCTCCAGTACCTGAGCTTGAGCTTGAGCACTTGAGCACTTGAGCACTTGAGCACTTGAGCACTTGAGCACTGGAGCAGTTAACACTCAGTTCATAGTCTCGAAAAGTGGAAATTATAGTAAACATCTGACGGATCAGGTCTATATCTATGAGGCGGCCGAAGAATGCATGTTCTAGGCTGTTCTCATGCAATGATCAGGTATATGACGGCAGCTATAACATCACTGTATGATTGCCTTCCCTATGTACGCCAACCGGAACGCTTCGGTGTGCAAACAAATCCGACCGGAAAGCTCGATGCTCTTGCAGAAAATCGATGAAGTCTAGTGGTCGAATTGAGGGGAGTGATTCAAACTTAGGGCAAAGACCGCGGGGTATTCACATTGATATTGGTGAATGATATGAAATCAGCGTACTGCGGCGGAAAGTCAGCGACAAATGCTACCTACGAACTTTAGATAATACTGGGTACTACTACCAATCGACTCTAGGGTCGAACATCTTTGTATCATGCACCTATCAAGTTTTTAACGCAGAACATAATTGAAGATACTTAACTCGAGAATCAAAGCAAGTCCAAGCCGTTGCGTGGTACATACGCGGCTGCGCCTCGAGTTAGACAGTCATCGTTAAGATATGTTGACAACTGTAACATGTTATTTACATGTAGCGAAATGGGCGCTGTTCCAAAGCTTTTTTTCTGGCAGCCAGAGGCCCAGATCCATATTACTTAGATATATTGGGATTACGGAGTAAGCCTGGACCTGTTGTCATACTTGCACATGGGGCATTGACATCGTGTTGCTGAGGTGCTGGCCGTGCTATATTGCTCCTTCACGGCCCTTGAAAAAGCCGGCGAAGATGTCGAACATGTGTGTGTCGTGCGAGGTGCCGAGGACCAACATCAAGTTGGCTTTTAGTCAGTGGGTGTGAACACCCCGGAAAAGACTTACAAAATGACATCTCTTCTCTTGACATATCCCAAGGGAGCTAGAAACGGTCGTTTGCTATATCAGTTAGCACAGAAGAGAATGACCGTGCACTTATGGAAAATTTCTCCACTCTCACAAGATATCTGTAAAACGAAGAGGTGTCAAAGCGATATGGGGCACATCACTTTCACGGAGCTATCCAGATCCATTGTCATCGGTTTATAGTCATCTATCAGCGCTCGCAAACCAATTTATGATAGGAAATGCACCTTGAGAGACGTCTGCAAGTCAAGTGGCCAAAACAAATTTTTTCTACACCTGTCATTTCACCTGTTCATGGCGATGAATCAAATTTCAAAGCTCCCAAGATGCCAGCCCCTCATTCAGATTCAGATTCTGACCAATGTAGTTGTCCGAAAAGAGGTAATCAAGTCTCAAGCCAGGTGATTGAGAAGTTTAGAATACAGCCTGAGTCTGGGCGCAGATATGTCATGAGGTCTGTGAGCTTTGATCTTTGGCGACGCACTGCCCAGGGGAAAGAAACGATGTGCCGGCGCCAGTACTATGACCACGTATACGTGTATGGTTTCCAGGAAGATCTTGATAATCTTGATCTAAGAACTCAAGATACCCGAAGTCCTTTGCAAAAAAAACCTCCCAGGACTGAGTTTCGACAACCTGAACTGAGATGGCGATGCATTGGGCCAATTATGTTCAAAGGTTTTATTCAGCTTCCCTGCATGTAGTACTTCGAAAATGGTTCATCAGCAACTGGTTTGATTCGAAGTAGAAAACACTCACAGTTCATATTAGCAGGGACAAAAAGTCCAACTTTTTCGGCGCAAGGCTTTGCGATATTCTCATGAAAAGTTCCCCAGAAGACCAGAGTGAGAGTCGAGTGCACAATGTGGACATATCCTCTGCAACGACGAAGTCCCTGCTAACCGCATTCCGTCATGCGCAGCTGATGTGCGGGCAGTTTACCGAAGCCAAACCGAAGCCATGATACAGGATACATTTCGAAATGCCCTTCGTATCAACTCACTGGGTCAATAGAAATAGACTAAGCTGATTGTCCCCTCCAGCGGCCAAAGAAAGAAAAAGCAATAAGACCATAGTATATTTTGGTTAAAAGGGTAGTTGCTGTTGATCGCATTGAACAGTCAACTTTAGAGATATCGTGAAGCCTAGATCATCAGACTGATCCAGACATTTTCATAGCTCAGAGAGACAACGTAACAGCGGTCCATCACGGAACGAGATAGCGCGAAGCACAGTAGGGAGAATCAGCGACAGAAAAGAATTGCGCGCTGTTGTGAACATCTCGAGGTCTGAGGTAGTCCTCCTATGTAGTTTCATTTTCTTTTATTATGTTCATGACTGAGATATCGAAGCAAGCCATAGAGTCCAAACCTACGTAAATAGTTGGAAAGGCAAAGCCTTCCTGTGGGCAAGAATCTCGTTTGACGATAGTGTAGCGCGCCGTGCGGGACTACATAACATGTAATCAGAGGGAGAATGTAGAGCATGAGCAGTCTTTTCTTCAGCGAAGGCATTGCCAAAGCCGCCAGCGCGTGACATATTTTTGCCATTGGTTTGCCAAGCAGCAAGCCTTCCCTGGTTCTAGAGGGTTACTGTTCTAGTATTGAAGGCTATTGATGACTGCCTCAAGCCAACATTGCAAAAGTTCGCAACTACTAATGAGACCGGGCCATGATGACATGGGAAGTCAGAGAGGGAATGTCCAGATTGATGTCGTGGCTCGTTGAAAACGGGCAAGTGGAAGTTCTCACGCCAGTTGGAAGAACGAGGGCTCGTTCCTTGCAATAAGGAATTATTTTTGTCAGATTATTGTTGGATCCTCCAGCTCTTTGTCAGAGATAAATTTCTATTAAGAATATCTTTCAGCACCAAAATTTAAATCCCTGACCCCTTCATTGAAGATTCTTGCCCGGTTTTCTTTGTGAGACGGCATCAACATTCTGATGTTTATAGCTTGGTCGCCAGCTCTCCAGAATACTCCTCCGACCGATATCATCGCACCTAATTTTAGTGAACATGGTTCCTATTAGGAGCAATATTCGCATTCATGACAAGCGTTATCAGTGAACGGACTTTGTTTTTTCTCTGAAACCGATACAATTATGGGTCGCATTCTTAATCTTATGTTACCTGTTGTTTCAGAGACTGATGTTGGGCTCAAGTTGTGCTTGATATTAAATCCTACAGTTATATGCGTCAATTTCACAGTGTTTGTATAGGTTACATGCAATGTTCACTCAAGGCTATATTGTTTTGTAGTTTCTCCGTGGTACGCTCATCAGAAACCGAACAAGCGCTGAGCTAAATATAGCAGTGCTAGCACATTGCCCACAAAAATACCTATTGCAGGAAAGGAGTCTTTCTCGTTGCGTAGAGGTCTATCCGCCGAGACTAGTATGGTATTAAGCCATATCAAAAATTTCTTCATAACTGCTTGCGGCTCTTGAACGGCCGTTCGCGATGGGAAATCAACTTAGACACTGCCAATACATCTAATTGTACACGACGCAGATCAAATACGACTCCCATATGTATCCTCACATAGACTAACTTGCACACATTGTGTTGCTTATGGTAGCAAGGCGGTCAGCCCGGCATTAGGTATATAATTTCAGGCAATATCCCACTTCCTAAAGGTTTAGAACGAATAAAAATTGCTGATATGTCGCGCTCTCTGTTATGAGCTCGACAAAAACCATACTATCTATGACTAGGTCGAGTAAGAATAGACGAGGACCATACTTATCGGCCACATTAACGGATCCATAAGTTGTTTAGAGGTATAAAATGCCATAGAACTTACGTTGTTCCACAGTCAAAGTTTCACTACAACTTGACCCCCAATTCACCTCAACAGCTATACATTTAACAATGCAGCTCTTCAAGGGACTTTCCACTTATTTCGTTGCCAGCGCCATGCTTGCACAAGTTGCTTACGCGTTTTCTGGAGATGGTACGTTTTACTACTATCAATTATCAATGTTACCTCGGCTGACTGGATAGTATTGCAGCGACGTACTACAATACCGGGGTACGTTTGGCTCTTGCCGGGTATTAATTATTAAATGCTCAAGGACTGATATCGTTCGTCTATAGCTGGGAAGCTGTGGTGTTACCAACAAAGACACTGACTTCGTAGTCGCGCTTTCCAGCGCTGAAGCGGCCCATGGGAAGCATTGCGGAAAGCGCATCCGTGTTCATTGTAAGTACTCTAATGGAGAAATATCATACCAGACCTAAGAGAAACTTGCTTTATAGACCAGGGACGCACTGTCGAGGCCACGGTCGAGGATACCTGCCCTGGTTGTAGTCAATACAGCATCGACCTTACTCCCGCTGCTTTCAAGAAACTGGCTCCTCTTGATGCCGGTCGCATCAAAGTTACCTGGGAATACATCTGATTGAATGCTATCGTAGAGCTACAAGTGCATAGCGCTTAGCGCCGAACGAGGCTCTTCCCTTAGCATTCGCATTCCTTGTGATACTTAGTTCGTATTTGTGTGTTTGAATAAAACCTGTATGGTGGATCTTTTCTTATCCTTTGAAATGCCCCGTTGTCAAAATTCATCAATGCCAAAGCAAGCGAATTTTTTCTACATGATACAACAATACAAGGTGAATAAAATTATATTAGCAAACAGGCCCGTTGGCGCCATTTTCGATACCAGATCGTATGAGCAGCTTGAGACGTCTTTTGAGCGCAACGATCCTCAGCAAAGAATTTTGTAAAGAATTCCCTTCCGGCACAACAGCCCCAGCGCACGTCACGGTGGGTAGCCTCGCAACTGCTCTAGCCTCTTGGTTGAACCTGAGCCCCCCGACGAGCGCGGCGTATTTGTGCATCGCAGTCCAACCAGCGGCGGCCACATCAGCGACCTAGAGCCAGAGGGCGTCGTGCATCCTGCAGAGCTAGAGCCCGTTCGCGCGCTAGACCACGGCAAAGTTCATGTTGAAAACGATGATCTCGCCGGAGAGGACGCGGAGAAATTTATCATTTGAGCACTTGATAGATTGAGCGAGGTCGACAGATCTCAGGATTCTGCGGCCCAATACTATCAGCAAGTCATCGTTACTAAACACTTGCCACTCTCGGATTTGCGGTATTCCGTAAGATTCCAGATCAACGTGGGCGGTTAGACTCGCAAGTCCACCAAGTTGCGACCGAGGTAGCACAGCCTTGAATACTCCATCAGGCGCATGTGCAGAATAAAATGATCCGGCCATCGATTCATGATCAATTCGACAACAGAACGACAGCGACACGCTTCAGGAATCTCATAGCGCCCTTCGCCTTCTCGCCTGAGCCGCTGGGCAGGATGCGCAGTCATGCGCCCCAGCTCGTTGATCCCCTCGTTGATGTTCTCGCGGCGCCGGCGATCGACTTCTTTCTATGAACACGCCGGAACGTGAGTCAAAGTCGAACAAAGCGGGGGAAAAGGATGATACGCACATGGTTGTCTTTCCTCTGCCTGCTCCATTCGTCGCTCCCCATGGCAGCGCTGCGCCCACCGCGCCGTCCGCCAGTCGGGGCGAGCCCTGGCCACCTTCATTCCCCTCTCCCTCCTTCGCAGAGGGGCTGCCAGGGCTGAAGTTCTGGTCGACGTTGCCGTCTTCCGGGCGGTGAAAAATTTTCACTCATGGTTGCATTATTTTGAAATTTCTCCGTGGTACGCTCATTGCCTCAGAAACCGAAGAAGAATCGACAAGCGCTGAGCTAAATATACCACATTGCCCACAATGCCAAATATACCTAAAGCAGGAAAGGAGTCTTTCTCATTGCGTAGAGATCTATTCACCGAGTCTAGTGTGGTATTAAGCCATGTAAATAATATCTTAGCTACTTGCGGCTCTTGAACCGCCGTTCGCGATGGAAAATCACCTTGGACACCGTCGGTACATCTGATGGTAAACGACGTAGATCAAATATAAGGTCTATATGTATCCTTCATTATGAACTAACTTGCACACATTATGATATTTATGACAATAAGGCAATCAGCCCGGCGTTAGGTATGGAATTTTCAGGCAATATCCACCTTCTTAAAGGTTTAGAATGATGTAAAATTTTTTGATATGCCGCACTCTGTCTCATGAGCTCGACAAAAACCATACCATTTTTGACTAGGTCGAGCAAGAATAGACAAAGACCATACTTATCGGCCACATTAACTGATCCACAAGTTTTTCAGAGGTATAAAGTACCATAGAACTTGCGTTGTTCCACAGTCAAAGTTTCACTACAACTTGACCCCCCAATTCACTTCAACAGCTATACATTTAACAATGCAGTTCTTCAAGGGACTTTCCACCTATTTCGTTGCCAGCGCCATGCTTGCACAAGTCGCTTACGCGTTTTCTGGAGATGGTTCGTTTTACTACTACCAATTATCGATTTTACCTCGGCTGACTGGATATTGCAGCGACGTGGTACAATACTGGGGTGTGTTTGCCTCACGCAGCTGCAGGGTATTAAAATGTTCAAGGACTGATTTTGGTCGTTTACAGCTAGGAAGCTGTGGTGTTACCAACAGCGACTCTGATTTCGTAGTCGCGCTTTCCACCGCTGATGCGGCCAATGGACAGCATTGCGGACAGCAAATCCAAGTTCAGTGTAAGTACTCTGTTACAACGGAGCAAGATCATACCCAAAGCTCAGAGAAACTTTCTTTATAGACCAGGGGCGTACTGTCCAGGCCACGGTCGAGGACACCTGCCCAGGCTGTAGCCAAGGGAGCATCGACCTTACTCCCGCTGCTTTCCAGCAACTGGCTTCTCTTGATGCCGGTCGCATTCAAGTTACCTGGAATTTTATCTGATTGAGTATAATCGTAGTGCTACAAGTGCTTAACGCTTGATGCCTAACGAGAGTCTTCCCTTAGCATTCCTTGTGACATGTAGTTTGTACTTATCCTGTGTTTGAATGAAACCTGTGTGGTGGATATTTTATTATCCTTTGAAATGCCCCGAGTTCTCAAAAATATCAATGCAAAAGCAAGCGAATTTTATTCACATGATACAACAAACTTGCAACATAAATTATACCATGTTTACGAAGACTACCCGAAATCCGGGGGTGTTTTCAGCCAAGCATTGATCCAACTTCATTCTCGACGTCTTATATAGCGCGACTATCCCAACAGGTTTCAAGTCAGAATGCACGGCTCTTAGTCCACCATACTTTCGGTCAACACCCTCGCCGTACGTATTCACCACCCACTTCTCATAGCAGTTCATCCGATCCCACGGCTTAGGGAGCTGGTCCACTGAAACCTCATTTCAGGAGCTAGCATGACCGCCTGACGGCTGAGCGAAGAGAGCATATCGCGATACGCGTTTCCCCAGTCTCACAGGCAGGACCCGCGAAGGGAGGTGTACTCTGAGAACGACATGCACTCTTCACGACGAGAAAGAGTGTAGCTGTATCGCGTATCGCAGCCGGCGCTTGGCCCAAGCCACCCTCGATCAGACGGAGAGCGGCGTAAGTCCCATGCAGAGACGTATTCAAGCAACATTCCGTCGTCATGCTTTGGGGCAGCTTCTGTTTTAAATTGATGGCAGCAAGGTCATTCAACGTGTCCTCGTCCTCTTTCCTAGGCGTAAACATGAGGTCATCGTATGGCCTAGACATGCCGGCCTTGCCCATTCCTCAGAGTCAGACCCATTGGCGACAACTTCGATACCAGATGATCGCCAAAGGGTACGCAAACACATCGAGGCCATCGCACACGCAATCTTGTTCCAGTAGACCTCGGGCACCACTGGAGCAAACCCCAGCAGATGCTGCCCGAGGGTGAGTGGGCTACAGTCACGGTGGATGGCCGCGCGTCTGCGCTTGGTTGAACCTGAGCCACCCCGATGAGCACTGCGTATCCTTGCATCCCAGCCCACCCAGCCAGCGGCCCTTCCCTTCTGGACTTCAGAGGCCTAGAGCCAAAGGACGTTGTTTCATCCTGTAGAGGTAGAGCCGCCCGTGCGCTGGGTCGCGGCAGATGTCCACGACGCGGATGAAAACGACAATGGCGCCGGAGAGGACGCTGCTAAGAGATTTGAGCACTTGATAGACCGAGCGAGTCCCAGAATTCTGCATCCAAGACTCTATCAGCAAGTCGTCGCAGCAGGTGGGTCGTTACTATACGCCTGCCACCTTCCATAGGCCATAGGTCAACATTAGATCGACTTTAGGTGGGTAGATTCCACCACGTTCCGAACGAGATAGAACAGCCAGTTGAATCCCGTATCATGACACCGTGAACGGGATGAAGCTGGTTAAGAGCAAGCCATATGAACGCAGATGTAAGAATAATCGTGGTTCGTGTTCAAGTGGAAGGGGCGCACGTGGAGAGCAAAATGATCCTTCGCTCCTCCAAGCATCATGGATCAATTCGACATCAAAACGCTTCAGAAAACAACGACACGCTTGAAGCATCTCACAGGAATAAAAATTCACTATTCGACAGCAAAAACAAAAACAAAAAAAGACTCAACTAAGCTAAGTAATACACTATACATACGTACTTGAAAGAAAGAAAAAAAAATCAGAAATCGATCTAATCCATCCATCAAACCATCTGGAAATTGGCTGGCGATTGACCTTGGAGCCTCTTGAGCCGAGACGGCCGAAGAGAGAGAGGGATTGTAGTGGATGGCAATTGGTGGGAGACGAAGCAGACGAACAAGCCGGGAAATGATACATTCAGCCATAAAGTAAGAATCAAGAAAGAAAAGAAAAAGAAAAATATCAGGACGTGCATACATGTCGACACAAAAACCTCAAACAAGTCTGTCAAGTCACTCGAGGACCCGTCGGGAAAAGAAGCGCATGGAATCCACCTCACTCCGTTCTCTGCCGCTTCCCGTCCCTCTCCGCCTCCGCCGCCGCCTCACCTCCGTCCCCCGCACCCGCCGCGCCCTCCTCGCTCCTCCTCTTCGTCCCGCCCGCCCCCTCATCCTTCCCACCCGCGGGCGGCATCCCCTGCATCCCGCGGAGCACCTCGATCTCCGCCTCCAGACGCGTGCGCACCATGCGCTCCTCCTCCCACAGCCGCTTCACCTCCTCGAGCTGCGCCTGCAGGTCGCCCATCGCCTGGTCCATCAGCAGCTTCTCGAGCGTCCACTTCTCGATGTTCCGCGCCTCGTTCTCCTTCAGGTGGTGGATGTACTGCACCGCGCGCGACAGGATCGCGCCCTTCGCCTTCTCCCCCGAGCCGCTCGGCACGATCCGCCCCAGCTCGTTGATCCCCTCGTTGATGTTCCCGCGGCGCCGGCGCTCGACTTCTTTCTGCAAACACAAACGTGAGTCAGAGAACGAAAGAAAGGAACAAGGACGATACGCACATGGTTGTCCTTCCTCTGCCTGCTCCATTCATCGCTGCCCATGGCGGCGCTGCGCCCACCGCGCCGCCCGCCCGTCGGGGCGGAGACCGAGCCCTGGCCCCCGTCGCCCCCCTCGCCCTCCTTCGCAGACGGGCTGCCCGCGCTCAGGTTCTGGTCGACGCCGCCGTCGTCCGCGCGCGGCGGCGGGCCCTGGTGCTGCACATTCACCGGCGCAGCCTGCATTGCGACGGCGCTCAGCTGCCCGAGGTTGGGCGGGCCCCGCGGATGCGAGGACGGGCCAGGGTCGTTGATCCCTGGCAAACCGGTCGCGTTGGGCTGGTAGTGCACGGGGAGGTGCTGCGCGCCGAAGGGCGGGGGCGGCGCTTGCGCGAGATTCGATAATGTCTGTGCGGCATCTTCTTTGGGGTTGCCTTGGCCTTCAGTGAGCTAGACGATAGGGTTAGCGACTTGTTCAAGAATCCAAGAGAAATATAGAAGAAACAGAAAAGATTTCGTAAAGAAAAAAGGGGTGGGCAGTCAACTGGTGGATCTAGCGACGAATCTAGGCGGAAGCGAGTAGGAAGGAGGTGGGCTTAGGTGCGTCAAGGCCCAAGGTGAGCATCTGAGACTTTGGGGACATACATGCCAGCAGGCCTGCTCCCACCCCCGAACAGCCTCGTCCCGCACATCCTGGCCATCCTCAAAGCATCTGACCAGCCCACCACCCCCCATGCTCCCCGTGACTCCCTCAGACGCGCTCGTGCTCTCCGTCGCGACATCACGTGGAGACTAATTAGCAGCGAGCACACCCTTCGCAGAGCGCGTCCGACACCATATCATCCACCCCAGACGGTAGACCCACCCCGGGGAAGGCAAAAGCAGCGAAAGCAGGCGAAACAAAGACAAGCGAGACACGCAAGACAACGCACCTTCGTAAACACCCCCGGCAGCGAGCGCAGGAGGTTCATGATCTGGTTCTGGTCGAGCCCGTTGAGGTGCATGCCGGAGAGGTCCGCGGCGGACAAGTTCGGGGGCATGCCCGCGCCCCCTGGGGCGGGCTGCGCGGCGGGGGCGGCGGGCGCTGCGTGGGAGAGCGCCGGATCGTGGTTGGCAGGTGTTGTGGGGGCCATGGCGGTGCTAGATGTGCGCTAATGCGGTTGTATGTGGCTGAATCTGGTGAGACGAGAAGCGCCTGCGGGCTGGGCTGGGGATCCGATGGGGAGGTGCGAGCTGGAGAGCGAGGTCGTCGCTAACAATGGAGAGATATGGGTGCCCTGGGCTGCTGCGGGCTGTACTGGGGCTACAAAAAATCGGAAAGTTGGGGGGCCTTCGTATGGTCCGTGCGGTAATGGTGTGGTCGTCGTGGAGAGCGATGGGGACGGCAGGTGGGCGCTGGGCGTAGATATGGTGCAGAAAGGGGGGGATGGGGAGAGATGGGGGCGTGAAAGTCACGATTGTCGTGATCAGAAACCTTGTGACTTGGCAGGTCATCAACAAATCACGGCCTTCCCACGCCACACCTGTCAGACGACTCATCAACAAACATTGAACAAACACTTGCCGAGCTGCCGAAATAGCCTCGAGGTCACCCCGTTGTGTCCCACCACCCTCCTACGCCTCGACACGCTCCAGAGAATGTAACATACCGAATACGCGTGTGCGGTCAATAGAGTCTCGAGGGATGCTATTGGAACGTTGCAGAATGCCTGAGAAAGCCTGAGAATGGGCACCCCTTTGTTTGTACGCGACTGAGTCACATGCATCATGCATGTTTGTGGCAAGTTTGTGGAGTCCGGCCCGGGATGGCGTCCGAACAGCCACCAAAAGTACCTACTTCAGCCAAACTTCAGCTAGAGTTTAGGTTGAATGTAGACCGAACTCGCGCACCACACGCTACCCTGGGTAGCTTCGTTTCTTCAGTACGATTCTATGATGATATTCGGCCACAGGCGCCCAACCCATCTATTATGTGATCCGTAGTAGTAATTTAGCAACTCTCATCTAGCAATTTAGCAATAGTCCTATAACCCTAGCATGATCCTTCCTGAGCGTTTGAACAATTTTCAGTGCATCTACACTCTTCGTTAAGGTCCAGCCCCCCTCCAGACGCTTTACTTCAAGTTAGCCAGGATAACATTATGCAGAACAATGCCATCGTCCTAATTTCCCAATCAGACTATGAAAAACTCCAACAATATTTGAGAAGACAGTGGTACCCGTACCTGATCCATCGACCAAGTAAAGCATCCCGCCATCCCAGACTTCTTCGCGAACTTCGTCTTGCTTTCGATGCTGTAAGTGTCGTCGTAACTTACGACCGTCGTGCGCTCCGTATTATAAATGAACTGTTCAAAAACGGGCGACATCAGTTAACAAACAGATTCAACGAAACAGAGCATCAGACCGGAGTATCGCTGCAATTATCCCATCCTGTATTATATGTCACGTCAGTGCTTCATCCAGAACAAGCGTATTAGATCTCACCCATCGTGTATCCGTTGGACGCGCCATAATTCCCATCCGCCTTCTTGACCAACGCCCCCGAGGTGATCAACTGGGTAAACGGGATTTGCTGTCCCCACATGCTGCTTAGATCGCCCATCGCCGGCGCTTTCTTTGCAGGAGACCTACTATACCTCTGGTGCATGCCAGCAGACAAGCGGGGCCTGATGCTTGCGGGTACCGAGCTTCCCGTTAGTTTCTTATCAGTGCTTTTCGAAACGTAGCCATAGAGAGGTAGACCCAGGAGAGTTTTTGACGCCGGCATCCCAGCCTTAGCCCACTGGGAGAGTGCAGCCTGCGCGTTTGCTTGAGGCTGAGTACTGGTGCCACAGTAGTCCGCTTAGGGTTGATAGTTTATCAGAAGCCAATCCATAGTCATAATATATCCGCTCACCGAGAGGTGCGTTGGGTCCTGGATGAGCCGAAGAACTGAAAACGTCGTAGTTCCTAGCATTTTTCTGGTCAGATATGCTCGCATTTCGAAACAAGGAAACCTTACATGACATTAACATAGGTCATGTATTTGGCGTACTCAGAAACATCTTTGAGAGGCGCACCATTCTCTCCTAGCCAAGGTAATTGCGTGACTGCAGCAGAAATGATCCTTGAAGAACCTGCCGCATATTTGAGTTTTCTTTTGGTTGATAAGTCGAGTAAAAAATGTTCCGACTCACCGAGCTCATTTCGAAGCTCCTTCAAGAAGCTCAAGAAATTGGCGGCGTCCGCCGACGAGTGTGGATTCCCGGCTCCTGGCGCATTCGGATATTCCTAAATGCTGTTAACCGAAACTTACTGAAATAGTTTCTATTATATATTTACCCAGTCGATATCAATCCCTGGTTTGAGTCAGTTCAGTATTTGTATTTGTTGATAAACTTCGAGGAAGCAGAAGTTACCATCCAGTCCATATGAGTTTACAGCTTCCACCATGGTGTTGATCAACTTAGTCCGATTGGTCGACGTCGACATCGCCTGGCTATACCAATGGCTCCCACTCCATCCACCTATATTGTAGATGCATTAAGGTTGATCCATTTGGCTGTGGAGATAGTAAAGCTAAGATTACCGACTGAAAGCACAATCTTAGTCGCACTTCCACTACTGCGCGCACTCGAGACGAGCTTCTTCAGGGTATCCTGGCTTCCAGAATCCCAGCTAATCCCAGCGACACCGTTTGGCGTTACGAACGCTTCGGGTAAGTGTTAGAAAAAAGGGAGATATGTTTATTATTTTATTGGATAGCGCACCAAAGAACAGAACATCGAATTTGGAATAGTCAATCGTGTGTGGTGGAAGAGCATCCGAAGACCAGGAAGGATAATACGACGCTGCAATATACTTGGTCGCGCCATCGGGCGCCCTAACGGTCTTCGAAGCGACAGCACCTCGTGATACCATCTGGGGCCCAGGTCCAGTGCATTCAATTCCGCCTTCCGCCTTCGGAGGCGCGAGGAACTGGAGGAACTCCCGGCGCTTACTGAGCACCAAGTCATGGATAAGGTCAGTGAGATACATCTCCAACCCAACCTTGCGCTCCGTGATGAGCGCGTCGTCCACCCAGGCAGCGGGGACGAGGGAGGACGCGACGGAGCGCTTCGATGGGAACGGGAAGGAGCCGCCGAGCTGCGCCCTCAGCTCCGCAAACTAAGGAAACGAGGAATTCAACGCATATATGCGGTGCGAACGATTAACAGTGACCGACCTCGGAGTACCGTCGCACGACTTCATGCGCGGTGTGGTCTTCCCGGAAGACCTTGATAATGTACAAGATATGCGGGTGCGGCGTCGAGGAGGTCGTGTGCCTGGAAATGGAGACGGCTTCGATGGCGGCTGTGGGAGGCATACTTTTTGGATGATGGGCGCGATAGGGTATGGGGAAGGATCGACTCCTGGGGTGGCATATATGCAAAGCGCGCGTTATATAGGGGCGGCGGGTGTATATCCTTGTTTTGACAGCGGAAGAGGCAACTTCGTTTCCCTCTTTGGGCCCTGGGAATCTTCGAGCCACCGCGCACGGAGTCCTGCTGCCCCGTAGCGCATTGGCCGTCGCCTCGACGGAGGGACCTCAGAGCAGGGACGATTCAGATATGGGCAGCCCAGGGCTCAGAGCATCGTGCTGGGAGATTTGTCAGTGAAGAACCAGTTCCGCAATGGCGGATGTGGCACGAAGAGATAACAAGTGACAGAATGAGAAGACAGCTCCGAGTGTCGAAAAGCCAACAGATCCTCAGAGGATTTTCGGGTGAATACTGAGTGAAAAATTGACAATCATGAAACAGTCCGTTAATACATCCGCGCGTTCGTTAGCGTTACAATCATAAAAGCTCGTCAGCACCAGCAGCAGTTTTAGAAGTCCTATTCCGCCATGATTGCGATCTTCAAAGAACGATGCAGACTATCTCGTAACCCGTAGCTGCCAGAACCCACTCTAAATCGGATTTTCCTTTCAAGACTCTCAAGCGACAAAGGCGGGCAGGCTATGAAGTGCTGCCTTAAGTCTCATCCTCATCGAAGTCCGCTGTTCTGGTGCATATATAGTGTGCAGTTGGGATACAAGCGATGTCAGACACGTTTCCGGTGACTGGTGACCTGGTACGGATGACGCAATGTTCGGCGAAGTGAGGCCAAAGATTCAAGATGAGAATATTCGCTATGATGGGCATGAACAAGGAATTCATGATGAATGTGTGAAAGAAGAATTCGCGCTGGCGTTCGCGTACCTGAAATTCCCGCATTTGGACACCGGCGACTTCTCTCTCTCTCTCAAGTCTCAATCTTCCATGAATCGAAATGAACGTGATTCCAAGGATTGGAGAATAAATAACATAATCGTTGTCAAAACCGACGGTACAACGACGCATCCAGAAATACAAATCGTAAAGCAAACATAGTCGTAAAAAGTCCTATAAGTCACGATGCATCGGATCTCATATTTTCTGATTTTTTTTCTTTCTTTCAAGTACGTATGTATAGTGTATTACTTAGCTTAGTTGAATCTTTTTTTTTTGTTTCTGTTTTTGTTTTTGCTGTTCAATAGTGAATTTTTATTCCTGTGAGATGCTTCAAGCGTGTCGTTGTTTTCTGAAGCGTTTTGATGTCGAATTGATCCATGATGCATGATGCATGGAGGAAGATGGAGGAGCGAAGGATCATTTTGCTCTCCACGTGCGCCCCTTCCACTTGAACACGAACCACGATTATTCTTGTCATTACCTCTGCGTTCATATGGCTTGCTCTTAACCAGCTTCAGCCCGTTCACGGTGTCATGATACGGGATACAACTGGCTGTTCTATCTCGTTCGGAACGTGGTGGAGTCTACCCACCTAACGTTGATCTAACGTTGACCTATGGCTTATGGAATGCCACCGCGAGTCCGAGGGTGGCAGGCGTATAGTAACGACCCACTTGCTGTGACGACTTGCTGATAGAGTCGTGAATGCGGAATTCTGGGACGCGCTCGATCTGTCAAGTGCTCAAATCTCTTAGCAGCATCCTCTCCGGTGAGGTCGTCATTTTCACCATGGACTCTGCTGTGCACCAACGCGCGCACGGGGTCTACCGCTATAGGATGCAACGCAACGACGTCCTCTGGATCCCGGCCGCTGATGCCACGAATGGAAGGCGCCGCCGCTGGGTGGGCTGGGATGCAAGGATTGGCAGCGTTCGTCGGGGGGCTTTGGTCCAACCAAGAGCAGTTGCGTGGCCACCCACCGTTTCTTGCGCGCAGCCCACTCACCCCCGGGCGACACCCGCTGGGGCTTACTCTGAACCCTTCGGCGATCCCATCGACGAGCTGGTCGCTTGGGGCCCCGAAGTCATTTCCCGGAAATGCTTGCGCTCGCAAGATGTCTCAAGCCGCTCGTACGGTCTGGTATCGAAGATGTCGTTAACGGGTCTGACTCTGAGGAATGGGCATCCCATGCGGAAGACACCAAACTGGGAGTGGATAATGAAGACGTCGAGAGTTATAGCCGCAGCGCTGCTTCTAACCTCCGTTTCTTCGTGGACGTGGACCAATCTCCGAGGTGTCTTCCTTACGGGGCCTTGCATACTCAGATAAGAGGATGCCCATACTGGGCATACACCGCCCACCGCCGCACTCGCCGCAATGCCTGCAAACGCCACCACTGCAGGACAACGCAGGCGTGTCTATGTAGGCCTTACGGTGGCCTCATATTTACGCCTAGGAAGGTGGGCGAGGCCACTTCGAACGACCTTGCTGCCATCAAACAGAAGCTTTCCCAAAGCACGACGACGGAACGTTGCTTGAACACGTCTCTGCATGGGACTTACGGGTGGCTTGGGCCAAGCGCCGGCTGTGATACAGCTATACTCTTTCTCGTCGCGAAGTGTGCATGTTGTTCTCAGAGTACACCGCCCTTCGCGGGGTCCTGGCTGCGAGACTGGGGAAACACATATCGCGATGAGGCTGGGGAAACACGTATCGCGATATGCTCTTTTCGCTCAGCCATCGGGCGGCCATGCTAGTTCCTGATTTTGAGGTGTCGGCGGACCAGCTCCCTAAGCCGTGGGATAGGATGAACTGCTATGAGAAGTGAGTGGTGAATATGTACGGCGAGGGTGTTGTCCGAAAGTATGGTGGACTAAAAGCCGTGCATTCTGACTTGATCCCTGTGGGGATGGTCGGGCTAAATAAGACGACGAGAATGAAGTTGGATCAATGCTTGGCTGAAAACACCCCCGGATTTCGGGTAGTCTTCGTAAATATGGTATAATTTATGTTGTAAGTTTGTTGTATCATGTGAATAAAATTTGCTTGCTTTGGCATTGATAATCTTCAAGAACTCGGGGCATTTCAAAGGATAATAAAATATCCACCTCACAGGTTTCATTCAAACACACGATAAGTACAAACTACATGTCACAAGGAATGCTAAGGGAAGACTCTCGTTAGGCATCAAGCGCTAAGCACTTGTAGCACTACGATTATATTCAATCAGATAAAATTCCAGGTAACTTGAATGCGACCGGCATCAAGAGAAGCCAGCTGCTGGAAAGCAGCGGGAGTAAGGTCGATGCTCCCTTGGCTACAGCCTGGGCAGGTGTCCTCGACCGTGGCCTGGACAGTACGTCCCTGGTCTATAAAGAAAGTTATTCTGAGCTCCGGGTATGATCTTGCTCCGTTGTAACAGAGTACTTACACTGAACTTGGATTTGCTGTCCGCAATGCTGTCCATTGGCCGCATCAGCGGTGGAAAGCGCGACTACGAAATCAGAGTCGCTGTTGGTAACACCGCAGCTGCCTAGCTGTAGACGAATAAACTCAGTCCTTGAGCATTTAATACCCTGGAGCTGCGCGAGGCAAACGTACCCCAGTATTGTACCACGTCGCTGCAATATCCAGTCAGCCGAGGTAACATCGATAATTGGTAGTAGTAAAACGAACCATCTCCAGAAAACGCGTAAGCGACTTGTGCAAGCATGGCGCTGGCAACGAAATAAGTGGAAAGTCCCTTGTAGAACTGCATTGTTAAATGTATAGCTGTTGAAGTGAATTGGGGGGTCAAGTTGTAGTGAAACTTTTGACTGTGGAACAACGCAAGTTCTATGGTATTTTATACCTCTGAAAAACTTATGGATCAGTTAATGTATCCGATAAGTATGGTCTTTGTCTATTCTTGCTCGACCTAGTCAAAAATGGTATGGTTTTTGTCGAGGTCGTGAGACAGAGCGCGGCATATCAAAAATTTCTACATCATTCTAAACCTTCAAGAAGTTGGATATTGCCTGAAAATTCTATACCTAACGCCGGGCTGATTGCCTTATTGTCATAAATATTATAATGTGTGCAAGGTAGTCCATGTTAAAGGACACATATAGCACTAATATTTGATCTACGTCGTTTACCATCAGATGTACCGACGGTGTCTAAGTTGATTTTCCATCGCGAACGGCGGTTCAAGAGCCGCAAGTAGCTAAGATATTATTTACATGGCTTAATACCACACTAGACTCGGTGAATAGATCTCTACGCAATGAGAAAGACTCCTTTCCTGCTTTAGGTATATTTGGCATTGTGGGCAATGTGATATATTTAGCTCAGCGCTTGTCGATTCTTCTTCGGTTTCTGAGGCAATGAGCGTACCACGGAGAAATTTCAAAGCAATGCAACAATGATTTCAATGCCCTCCCGCCCAGAAGATGGAAACGTCGACCAGAAACTCAGCGCTGGCGCCCCCTCTGCGAAGGAGCGCGAGAGCTCAGAGGAATGAAAATAGCCAGGGCTCCGTCTCCGCCAGTCGGGGCGGACGGCGCGGTGGTCGCAGCGCTGTCAAGGGGAGCGACGAATGGATCAGGCAGAGGCAAGACAACCATGTGCGTACCATCCCTTGTCAAACAAGAACCGCTTTGTTCGACTCTGACTCACGTTCCGGCGTGTTCATAGAAAGAAGTCGAGCGCCGGCGCCGCGGGAACATCAACGAGGGGATCGCAGCTCTCGTTGGGGGGCGAGGCCACGCATATGACTGCGCGCAGCCCATGCACCCTCGGGCGACGTGCGCTGGGGCGTCCTCGTTCGACCCGGGCACAAGGGCTTCCGCCTGGACCGAGCGCAAGTCAATGCGGGGGTCGTCTAGATGCGGCACCCGCTTGGGCGCGCGAAGTCTGTCTTCGGCTGGGTGAACACGTACGACAAGTCCATGATGTTCATCTCCCACACCTTCGGCGGGATCCCCGTCAATTACGTCGGCACAGCACCTGCTATCTGATCAATGTACCTGCGAAGATCCAGCAGGAGCTGTGCCCTGCTTTAGCGACGAACCCAACTGGTGGCGCTGTTGGTGGATGGGCGCTTTGGTGCCCAGCATTTTCCGGAAGGGAATTTCCGTTGCCTTATCTCCATTGGCGGCTTGGGCTCCGAGTTCTTTGCTGGGGATCGTTAGGGATCGTTCGAAGATGGCGCCAACAGGTCTTTTTGTTAATATAAGTCCTATTGTACTGTTGTATCATATGTATAACATTAGCTTGCTTTGGCATTGATGAATTTTGACAACGGGGCATTTCAAGGGATAAAAAAAGATCCACCACACAGGTTTTATTCAAACACACAAATACGAGCTAATAAGAGATTTTAATATGACTTAATACCACACTAGTCCCGGCGGATAGATTTCTACGCAACGAGAAAGACTCCTTCCCTGCAGTAGGTAAGTATTTTTGTGGGCAATGTGCTATATTTAGCTCAGCGCTTGTTCGGTTTCTGATGAGCGTACCACGGAGAAACTCCAAAACAATATAGCCTCAAGTTAACATTACATGTAACCTATACCGTAATACCGACAGTGTGTAAAGGATTTAATATTAAGCATAACTTGAGCCCAGCAATAGTCTCTGAAACAACAGGTAATATAACATCAAGAATGCGACCCATAATTTTAACGATTTCACAGAAGAAATAAAGTCCGTTCACGGACAATGCTTGCCATAAAAAGTGGTCAATAGACTAGAGGCGAATATTTCTCCTAATAGAAAGAATGTTCACTAAAATCAGGTGCGATGATATCGGTCGGAGGATTTTTCTGAAGAGCTGGCGACCAAACTATAAACATCAGAATGTAGCGCTGATGCCGGTGACTGTCCACTCTTAAAAAGAAAACCGGGCAAGAATCTTCAATGGAGAGGTCAGGGATTTGAATTTTGATGCTGAAAAATGTTCTTATTAGAAATTTATTATTGACAAAGAGCTGGAGGATCTAACAATAATCTGACAATAATAATACTCTATTGCAAGCAAGGAATTCATGATGAATGTGTGAGAGAAGTATTCGCGCTGGCGTTCGCGTACCTGAAATTCCCGCATTTGGACACCGGCGACTTCTCTCTCTCTCTCTCTCAAGTCTCAATCTTCCAATGATTCGAGAATAAATGATATAATAATTGTCAAAATCGACGGTACAATGACACATCCAGAAATACAGATCGTCAAGTACATACATAGTCATAAAAAGTCCTATAAGTCATGATGCATCGGAACTCATATATCAGTCTCAAGCCACATAATCCTTGCGCCTACTTTGGGAGCCCAAGCCCTGCGCGGATAGCATCTTGCAAAGTGAACCCGTCGTCCTGATGGAGAACGAGCATAAGCAGATGGGCAAAGAGTAGTGGCAACCGTGTAAAACTGACCTGATCGAGGGACCAAGTGCAACATCCAGCCATGCCGCTCGACTTCGCGAACTTGGCCTTATCGCCAAGCGACCACGTATCTAAAAATGCAAAAGTTAAAGTTATCAGGCACGAAAATGGATCGAAGGAGAACAGAAGCGCACCATCATAAGTGACAACCGTAGTTTTATCCTTGCTATAAAGAAACGGCGTATCGCTGCACTTATCCCACGCCATCGTAAACCCCCCGCCTGCCCATAATTCCCATCCGACTTCTTCACGAGCGCGCCCGCCTTGACGATATCCCTGAACGCGATCTGCTTCCCCCAGTACGACGCCAAGTCCGCGCTGGCGGCCGTCACGGAGACCTCGCCCGCCGGCTCGACGTCCGCGGGGTCCTTCACGTGCCGGCCGTTGAGGAAGGTTTTGGTCGGCTTGCCGTCCTCGCCGACGGCCTCGTCCATGTGGAGCACGTTCATCGCCTTGCTGGGCAGGGAGCTGCCCGTGAGGACGGTCTTGGTGCTCTTCGAGACGTAGCCGTAGAGCGGGCAGCCGAGAAGGAGCTGGGAAAGGAAACGGAACATCAGTTGTTGATGCGAAGGGGAAAGGGAAGTAGCTTTACCTGGGCCGCCGGGAATTTCGCAGCAGTCCACTGAGCGAAAGCTCCTTGCGCGCTGGCAATGGGCTGCGTCGAGGTCTTGCAAAGGTCGCCTAAGAAACGAATAGAACAATAAGTTACAATGTATTACCAGAGTGTAACCTCATACTAACCAAGGGGCGCGTTAGGACCAGGAGTAGGGGACGCTCCCCAGACATCGTAATTCCTAGAACAGCAGAGCTGGTCATCAAAAATCAAGAAAGCTAGAATTGGATCATTTGACGTACATGATCATGACATAGCTGAGCTGAGCCGCAAAGGCAGAAACATCAGAGAGTGGATTCCCATCCGCACCCGCCCACGGAGTGTGCGAGACCGCGGCAGACATTACTCTGGACGGTCCTAAAGAAGAAGTTCAGATGTTAGCGGGATCCTTGACGAAACGATTTTGTGAAGGGAAAACGAACCGAGAGCAACTCGCAATGCCGTTAAAAAGAGCAAAAAATTCGCAGTATCCGCAGGAGTAAACGGCTGCCCAGCGCCTGCGTTGTTGGGAAATTCCTTTATTATATATAAGAACCCTGGAAGCAAGTGAAAGAAGAACGCCATACCCAATCGAAATCCACACCTGCCAAATATTTAGTTTTGGTCAATAAAGGGGTACAATAAATACTGACCGTCCAGATTATACGTGTTAACCGCGCTAACAACCGCAGAGACAAACTTGGTCCTGTTTGCAGCGGTGGAGACCGCCTGGCTGTAGTAGTAACATCCACCCCATCCACCTAAACACGATTGAGGATCCGTCCGAAGCAGATGATGGCCGAAGAATACACGTACCGATGGAGAGGACGACGCGAGTACCATGTGCGCTAGCTCGCGCCCCTGTAACGAGACGTTTGAGAAGCGACGCTGCGCCAGAATTGAAAGAAAGGCCAGAGGACGAAGTAGGGCTGGCAAAGGCTGGTTCAAGGAATCGTTAGTAATTTTTTTATCGCCAAGCGAACCGAAAAGTTATTCGTACCAAAGTAGATAAGATCGAACTTCGAGTAGTCTATACTCTCAGGAGGGACAGTGCTTCCAGCCCAGTCCGGATAGTATGTTCCAGAAATCGGCACTGTGGACGCATTCACGTCGCTGGCAAGCGTAAGGGCTTTGGTTCGGGTCAGCGTCGATGGGAGCGCGTCTTCGAGGTCGAACTTCTGGTCGTACTTGGAGCTTGGGGCGGTGAGGAACTCGAACAAGGCAGCCTGATCCTTGTATTTGGGACTAGAGAGGACGTCAGTAAGGTAATCAGCGAGGCCTTCCTTGCGTTCCTTGATGAGGGCATCGTCGGCCCAGGCAGAAGGGATGAACGTTGTGACCAAAAGGCGCTTGGGAGGGAGGTTATAGGGATCGTTTAAAGTTGCTGTATGATGGGAGTGAGCAGTTAGCAAGAGCATGATAGTTAAAGCGTGCTGAAGGATGCTTGCCGTGGAGAGCGACAAACTAGAGCATCCATTAGCTTTCGAAGGACCTAGAAATACGAAATATCAACTTACCTCGGAATAACGCCTTTGGGTTGTCAGCTCATTTCCATCGATAATCACTTCAACGGTGTACAGAATATGGGGGCGGGGGGTAGAAGCAGTAGTGTGATTCGCGATAGTAACGGTAGGGGCCATGTTAGGGAACTATCTGGCAGGTAGACTTTCCTGTCGCTGACGATTATATACTTCTTGAGACCGCCCATTCCAGTAAAGCTCGGTGCTCGAAGCTCGTCCAGGTACAAGGTGCGACATACATCGAAACCGCAGTAGTTGTTTCACCGACAACAAAGCCGCTCTCAGCAAAAGCCTAGTGCGATATACGGGGTGGCATAAGAATGGCTCGGCAGGCTTCCCAACGTGGGCAGAAGAACGGCAGCATCGTAGTCGATCGGTAGATCTCGTATAATCTGCCATCCAAATTGACAATGCCCGTTGGCCCATTCAAGTTGGAGTACTCACTTGAATGGTGTACCTGCTTTCCCGAAGAAAGTGGAACGTATCAAGTACCGAGGCACCTCACTGAATTGACGGAGACTAGGCATCAATGAATCATCACCCAGAAAAGACAGAGTTTGGCAGCTTCGAGTCTTCAAGCTTCAACGTTCAACCACCAACTTTCTTTTCGATTTTCCGGATTCGAGAGACAGACAGTTGGGAAACCGCATTCAGCTTTCAAGCATTGATAAACCGCGGCCATTGATGAGATTTGTGGATGCTGAATGAAAGCCAAGGAGTTACGAAGATTCCATATTATCAAGTATGCGTCCTGTAGGGGCGCCTCAGGCTCCACGCACATGCTTGGTTGGTTAGCGCTGGAGGAGTTCGGGTAAACCTGTCGACTCAGCCTACCCTTATGTGACGTGATTGCACGTGACATATATCAAAGATTAAGACCAAGTCACAATTTTTTTGCAAGTTATCTCCTTCTCCATCTTATCCTCTCAATCTTCAAAAATGGCACCTGTAGGAACTCTCTGGACTGTCGAATACCAAGGCAAGGGCAAGGCTGTGAGTATATGATTCCGCTACGCCGAAAATCTGGCGCCTGATCTCCAGATTTTAGATCAGGGCCGCCGCTGCTTTCGGCGGTGTCGAGATTGCCACCCCAGCTGCCTACGAGCATAGGGTTGACAACATGAAACCCGAGTTCTTGGCCAAATTCCCCCATGGCAAGATCCCAGCCTGGGAGGGCGCCGATGGCTTTAAGTTATTCGAGGGTGCTGCGATTGCTCGTTACAGTGAGTTTTCTTATCAACAATCTAATCGATCAGCGCATTGGAAGGCGTCGAGGGCAGCTTGCCGTGGAACGCCATTCCCTGGCAGAGATCTTATGAATATCGCAACATGACATCGCGATTTGATGCATTTCATTTGTCGTGATACTGATGTACTTCCTTATGCAGTCGCTTCCCTGGCCCCCAACTCTGGCCTCCTCGGAAACTCCATAGAAGAAGCCGCTCTCGTTGACCAATGGATTCATCTTGCCGAAACTGAGGTCGACAACTACACCAACTTCGTTTCTGGTCTCTGCAAGGGCGTGTTTCCCTACAACAAGCCTGTATGTTAATTTGTTGGCTCCCAATTATACTTTTATCTGAAACCGATTGACGCAGCTCCACACTGGCCTCATCGAGCGCCAAACTCGTGCATTGAATACCCTCAACGCCCACCTCTCCACCCGCACCTTCTTCGTCGGCGAGCGCATCACCCTTGCCGATATCTTCATCGCCGCCATCATCCAGAGCGCTGTCTCCTCCACCGTCGATGCCCCGCTCCGTGCCCAGCTCCCCCATCTCATCCGCCACTTCGAGACCATCGTCAACCAGCCCAAGCTCGCCCCCATCTTCGGCCAGACACAGTATGCCGAGAAGGCCATCCAATTCGTCCCCCCTCCCAAGGAGAAGAAGCCTGCCGCCCCCGCTGCTCCTGCTGCCCCCAAGGCTGAGAAGAAGCCCAAGGCCAAGGCCGCTGACGATGAGGAGGAGGATGACCTCGTTCCTGAGGAGCCCAAAGCCAAGAACCCCCTCGACGACCTCCCCAAATCTACATTGAACCTTGAGGACTGGAAACGCGCTTACTCTAACAAGGAGACCCGCGGACCCGGTGGTGCCCTTGAGTGGTTCTACGAGAAGTGAGTGTTGAATTTATGACCACAATAGAACCAGAAATTTGACGAAGACATAGCTATGATGCTGAGGGTTACTCGACATGGAGGATCGACTTCAAGTACAACGAGGAGCTCACTCAGACCTTCATGTCCTCCAACCAGATCACTGGTTTCTTCAACCGTCTTGAGGCGTCCCGCAAGTACCTCTTCGGCTCCGTTGGTGTCCTCGGTACCACCGGCGACTCCATCATCTCCGGTGCCCTGATCCTCCGTGGCCAAGACGCCATCCCCGTCGTCAACGTCGCCCCTGATTGGGAGTCGTACTCGTACACCAAGCTCGACGTCAAGAACAACGCCGAGGACAAGGCTTTCTTCGAGGCTGCTCTTGCCTGGGATCTTGAGATCAACGGCAAGAAGTGGGTTGACGGCAAAAACGTGCGTTCTCACTTCTATTTCTTGAATCTCTCAAATACTGACAATTTTTTCTTCGGGTGTTACAGTTCAAGTAAATGGGTCTCAACTGCATGTGTCTACTGTCGGAGGTTAGAGTAAGATTGGGTATCTAGTCGTCGTTTTTCTCTCTTCATCGTTGTATCGTTACTTCCCCTCCGCTTTGGTCGCTCGTCTTATTCCTATCTGACGGCCATTGCATGTTTTCTGTTTTTGATGATTGAAAAAATAACACGATAGAAAAAAATATTGTACATTCCATGGGGCGATGGTCATTTAAGCAACATCGTCGAACAGGTCTTGCGCTCCTGAATTCAGTAGATAAGATCGCATTCGTCGTCGATGAGTTTCGCGATCAATGATAAGTCAAGGTATCTTGAGCTTTCTAACCAACCCTACCTTCGTACACATTTGTTATTCCAATGTTTTTATTATCCAAGTACAGCTGAGCAACGTCAAGCATACAACACTACATTACACTACATGCCGTATAAATTCCACCCTATCAAATTGGCTAATCCGTACATCAAACCCTTTATCCTTGAAAGAAAGTAACTCCTTCCTCGTCCGCGAATCAAACTTGTCATGTCGGGGAGGCAATATGTAAACTGATTTCAGCGCGCGTGGATAGCTTGGGACCGTAGGTATCTGAAGCCCATCGTCGCTTCCTTCGCCGCTGCTCGGACTCCACCCCTCCGCCTCGACAGCGGGATTGGCCCATCGCGCATTGATCACATCAATAACCGCCTGCGCCGTGAAATATATCTTCCCAGACAGGCGGAGCGTCGTCATCCTGGGGAGGAGGAACGCCTCCGTCGCGCCCGGCGCCTCCGCCAGGAACCCCAATATCGCATCGCTCGCGATGCGGTGGATGTGCAGCGCCACCAGCGCGGGGGTGTGCGCGAGGCACATGCGCAGCGTCGCGTGCGACACGTTCACCGCGAGCACCACCTGCTCCAGGCGCGCGCCGGAGCGCGCGAACAGCGGCACGAGCGCGGTCTCCGCGGCGGGGAGCAGCACGCGCTTGTCCAGGTAGATGAACAGGCGGCGCAGCGCGGGGAAGTGCGGCAGGTGGTGCAGCTGCACGCTGATGTTCGTGACGAGACCGGTGCTGATGTGCAGCGAGGTCAGCTTGTGCGCGGTGCCGATGGCGCACGCGTCCGGGGGCGGGAGCGTCTGCCCGAAGGCGAGGCGCGTCGGCTGGAGGAAGCAGTGCTCGAGGTTCGGCGCCCACTCGAAGACGAGGGGGAAGTCGGCGAGGGGGACGGGGCTGTCCCACACTTTGAGCTGGCGCCAGGGGAGGACGCTGAAGCTGGCGCAGAACGGGATAGTGACGCTGACGTGCTCGAGCAGGGGGGCTTTGGCAAAGTAGGTGAAGGGGTTTACCTCTGCGCCTTCTAGCCAGAGGGACGTGATCCGCAGATCAAGGGTGCGGAGAACGCGGAGGTCGCCCGGGCAGGTGTCGTTGAAAATGGAAAGGAGGGTGCTGACCTCAATGTCGAGTATGATACGGTGCCAACGGGGCAAAAGAGCCGAAACAAATGTGATGAGATTCAGGCGGCAGGGGTTTTCTTTGGCGCGAACGTATAGCGATAACGGCAGGTCGCCTGACCTCTTCACAAATACACTAGGCATGCAGGCGAGGTCATAGGTGCAGTCCTCCCAACAAGATTCCTCGTCGATATACAATGTCGTCCACAGCTGCGGAGTAGTCAGTGCCACGTATCGCCAATGTTGGTTCACGCCCGCCAGGAGGAGAGTCGATTTTATGCTGGACCGGGTGATGTCTTCTGGATAGCCAAGGCGGCGAGGGAGAGATAAGATAAATATACAAGAAAGGATTTCGGGGGGTAGATTCCATACAGGCGCGACCATCACTCTGTGTCGGTCTGCGTATGCTTGGATCCTGACGCGCTCCAGGGAGAGTTCTTCGAGAAGCAGAGCGATGCGTGCGCTTGCGGCATCGATCTCCGCCGTACGCTGTTCCGCGTCCTGTATGACGGCCCTGACCTGCATCTCCTCTCCCGGAGAGGGCACGTAGCGCTTCGAGTCCGATAGCAGATGGTCCAGAGGGGAGACCAAGGGTCTCGTTTTGAGTCGCAAGACGCGCGCAGCGCATGCGGTACAGAGATCTGCAGCACTGGTGGTATTTGCTTCATCACAGCGATCGCCGGAAGGATCGATGTGCAGTGCATGGCGCGTAGAAATACTCATCTGCTGCTGCCGTTAGCTGTGGGGATATGGAGGCACTGGAGTCGTTGGCATAGGCATGCACGCTGTTGTTTGCCACGTCAGGCTTTTGAAAGAATGTTGACCAGCGCACACTAGGTCGAATGAGCAGATGAGCTTGCTGGAAGTGCCAGCGAGCTCTCAGGAAGCTTGTGCGAATAGTTAATGGTGACTAGTGGGTGGCTGAAGAGATAGGAAACCTGGGAATCAAGTTCGGCGACGTTTACAACCACTGCTCCCGCGCTGTTATTTGTCACGATTTCGTGATTGATTTAGACGCCTCAGTAAAGTCGCTTGGAACAACTTGAATTGAGTTCATCTGCGCTAGCTCGTCAAAAAAACAATGAGAAGCGTCAGATTTTTAATTTACCTATGATGTAACGCATTTTCTCAACTTCAGGATTCTGGGCTTAGTCCTGTTTAGTTCGACACATATAAACTCCGTTTCGTGGGTATTTAAGGGTTCCTTCCAGGTTCCTTCGCTGTTTCGTTGAGAGTATGTCGGTCCAAAATTCAAGGTAATTCTTCGCCAGTTGCGAAAAACATGCTCAAAAAGATCAAAAAGGCTTTATCTCGAGATCCTGTGGTAAGAAAGGCAAAGCTCACAGGCGAGGAAATGATAAAAGGTGCATTCAACTCCTTTCCATCACAGCAATCATCAAAAGCAACCTTATAACCCTCCTTAACCTCTCACTTCAAACAGGCCTAACACAGCTATCCAAGACGATCGGTCAACTAAACCCCTCTAGACTGACCGAACACAACCCCATCACCATCGTCGCCGCAGGCGGCGCCATCTCCGTGCTTCTACTCAAAAACCGCGACGCAACCAGAGACATCGACTAAGTACTTCACCTTCGACCCCATCGCCATCACCGAGATAACCACCGCGAAAGAGGCGTGTGCGCGCGCTCCCGGATGCGTGGATCAACGCGGAGATGCGCGCGTTCGTGCACACCCACGCCGGGTGCGCGACGCTCTTCGCGGACCCCGTCGCGCAGGGGCTGGCGCTCTTCAAGGCGCCCGCGCTGGTGGTGTATGTGGCGGACTGGCGGTACCAGCTGGTGGGGAAGATTGCGCGTGCGTATCAGACCATGCAGATGATGCGCATGGAGGATGGAGGTGCATGGCCGGCTTCGCAGACGCAGATGCAGACATCTGAGTCTGGGGATGGAGGTGAGGACGGGGCGATGGCTGGGCCGAGCTACGCGTTGCGGGTTAGCGAGCGCAATCTCCAGGATGTGGTGTATATCCTGAAGCTGATGCTCGATGAGCGGCAGGGGCGCCCGCTGTTGTTGTCCGAGATGAAGATGTGGGATGCGTATGGTCCTGCGCTTGAGATAGAGGAGATCGAGAACGCCAACAGAGCGTATTCCATTGTTTTTATGGACGGAGATACAGAGTACGAGGCAATAATTGATGATGCTTAGAAAATGCGACACTTACAAGTTGAGATCAGGGCGCGATGAACGGTGTCTTTGGAATATATTTCATGTGCGAGAATAATTGTTTTTTCAAAGATGTTGTACCGCAGGGATGGCGGTACCCCTTTCCTCATCTGGCCGACCTCGGCGCACCAGATTACCTATTCCTAGTCGTCAGAGGACACGGGGCCAATAAATCTTCATAGAGGACAGAGATAACCAGCTTCTCATAAGAGGTGGTCACTGCTGATAGTGTATGTCTTTGTTCATGGTTTTTCCACAGTAGCGTCGAAATCAGACAATAGTCTCGGACCAGCTCTCGTGACTCGAAAGAGCTGATCCGAGACTAACGAGGAGCACTGAGACCAAACTGAGCCGAAACGGAGGGAACGATATAGACTCGCTACCAGTCCTTCGGTGGGATGTTTGATTTCTCAGTAGGAGGATTGTTTGTACATTGTTGAGCCTAGGAACGATATCGTGACGCCGTGATCGTTTGTAAACTTGTACCGCAGAACAGTGAGGGCCGGAAGTTTGAAGGATTAGTGTAAAACCAGTTGGCGTCTTGCACAGTCGCTAGTAATGCGAATGGACGATGGCCCCAAACGCAAGATCAAAAAATAGATGTTGATGATGTGACTGAACTGAAAAGGTTACAAAAAGACCAATCGTCTTGCAGACGAAGATTATGAGAAGTTGAGAATGCAATCCCGATTTAAGTTGCTGAATAGATAGCAAAATTTCAAGGTTCCAACTTCCCAGAGTCTGTCATATATAAAAGATCCATAGGTGAGCGGTACGACGAAGAAATCAATTTAAAATGCGAGGCATATTTCGTACCAGTAAAATTTTACACAGGATATCAACAATGTAAGGAAATATGTTGGGTATCTCGTAAGGTCAATGCCTACCAATACAAGGGACCGGCCGAAATAAATACCCTGTTGTCTGTTCTTCCCTCCGTATGTAACATGCTCTTGACTCGACATGTTGTGCACCGAGCCTTGAGTGTATGGGGGCTGGAGATAGGACGCTAGTGCGAGAAAATGAGAGGACAGTAAGCGCAGATGCTCGCTAAGATTCGGGTTATCTTCAGAGTATAGAGACGTCTATTTATTGCAGAGAGTATGTTGAATGGACAGAATCTGAGATGCAGATGCAGACTTCGAAGAAAATGACGAGGGAGTGACAAGGGTGAGAAGAAAACATTTTTATAGACTGTGTGTAGGGCCGGTCGTATTGCGCGCGCCGATCACACGATTAATGAACTTGCGCAGATGTTTGATGGACATTATTGGAAGATGTCCTCCAAATAGCTCAAGAGCCTATTAAAATGGCCATACACCCTCTGACTTGCTCGCACACCTTCCTGCGTATTTTTGCCGTCGCCGTCTGCGAGAGGTTACCGCGACGCGCGATTTGGCGCCGCACGGACCGACGGCCGACATGTTTACTTGCGCGTGTTTGCCAGTGGCCTTATTACGAGCGGAAATCATGCGAAATCAGCCCAGAATTTCCAAAATCTGTACAGGGTCCTCTAGGGGTGCGGGTTTATTATACGGCGCCGCCCGACACGATGCAGTCCGCAAGCCACGTCGTTCTTCCTTCCCCCAGCCATCGACGCCCAGCCTTGCAGATGCCACCTCCCGAAGGATTTCTGCGCCAGCGCAAGGCCCCGCCTTCAGACGCGGCGGAGTCATCGATCGCCGTTGAATCATCTGTTATGGAGAACGAACAGGTGGAACGCAAAGAGGAGATTGTTTGGGGAAAGACGCCAGGAGGCGAAGGCATGTCAAGCCAATCCAGCATGCGCTGGCACGTATAATTGACGTCTCTTTGCCCCGTATTAGTTTTTCGTGTCCCAACCACTCATGATGTCTTGACCACACTATTCCACCCTGGCTATCGAAAGAGCCACTTGGACTTACTTAACTTGGGCTTACTCGGCTTCCAGATCGTGCTGTACCTACTGCTGTCGCACAAGGCCGCCCAGATATTTTTCTTGTTTTATTTCGCGTTTTGGCGCGCGGCGTATGACGCAGGTCTCGGTTGGGTCCTCACGAAGCAAAGCAAGAAGAAATGGATTGTGAAGGAGGTGCAGAGACTCGGCTGGCTGATGAGAACGCCATCCTGCTATTAGGGAGTGGATCAGGAAACAGCTAGTGGACAAGATGGGCAAAGATTATTCTTTCGACGTGAGTCACATCGACTGGTGTTATCGAATTTGGGTACGCAGATGTTAATAGGGTTCCGCCTTAGGAACTTCCCTTGGAATACAATACCTGGCTTTTTTCGTCAGGCGGTCGATGTTATACTCGTAAAGTACGTGTCTGGAAAGAATCAGCGCGCATATACCCGTAATATTTAACCGAATCTCCTTTTAGTGATTTCCTGGCTATTGCATGTTTGCATTCTCCTGCTTCCGTGTACCAGAAGATCTATCGCTGTTTGTCCACATCATGAGGTAAAGAAATCTCATAGCTTTATCTTCGACAAAACTGGCATTAACATCTATAATTGACAGATGGGTTGGTGGCATCGCGCTCATTGGATTTAATCTGTGGGTTAAAACCGAAGCGCATAACGTCGTCAAAGATTATGGGTGGTATTGGGGTGATTGCTTCTTCCAACGTGGAGCTTTAGTGTTCGACGGCGTCTTCGAGCTGGCACCCCACCCCATGTACTCTGTTGGTAAGTTTCTTTACCACCGCCTCCATTAGGAGTCTTCAATTCATGTCTATAACTATACCTTTTCTCAAGGTTATGCCGGCTACTATGGTCTCTCTCTCATTTCCGGTAGCTACGCTGTCTTGTTCGTGAGTCTCGCTGGACACGCCGCCCAATTTGCCTTCCTCGTCTTTTTCGAAAACCCGCGTAAGAAAATGTCCCCTTTCGATGATTATATCCGTAAATTAATGAGCCTCTTAATTTTTTCTATTTGGCAGATATCGAACGCAACTACGGCCAAAGAAAACGCATTGCGAGCCGGACCCCGATCATCCCACCTGTATCTTTGATGAAGAACAGTGAGTCGAGCGCGAAAGACTGTGTGGTTGAAGAAAGAGTATCAGAAGCCCAACTCAGCTCCTGTCTCTCTACCCCAGCTGCTACTGAGGGCGACACCGCTACGGAGACGGAGCTTGAGACTGAAGCTGAGGACAACGTTCCCCCCAACACGAGCGCCTTCCATACCAACATCAAAACAGCTAAGCTCTCGAGGCATCAGACCACTTTGTCGCTCGATAGCACCACTTCTATGAACGGCGCCGTCGGAGCTAGAAGTCCCAAGGGGACTACCGGGCCTTCCTCCAAGAGGCGAAAGATGGTGTCCCAGCACGACCTTCTCAACAAGTACTTTAGGCGCGATGCCGTGGTTTTACGGAACGTCGACATCTTAAGGTGCGTATCTCGAATATTCTGCAGACGTACGCGAGCGCGTCCTAATCATCCTTCCTATTCCTAACCTACGATTCTCGCGGGACATTACTCCTGCCGTCACAGAGCGACGGACGCTATGCTCGTGTTGATTATCTTCTACGGCCTTGCGCTATCTTTTCTTCCCACACTCTCGGTCAAGGGCACCCTGGGACTGCACTTTGCGCACGCGCTGGCTTGGTGCATCATCCACTACTTTGGCCTCGGCCTGCTCCTGCGCGCGCAGAGCGAAAGCAAGTTCCTCGTGCGGCACTACCTCAAGAACTACCACTACGACTATGCGCAGAACGACCGCGGCCAGAACGCGATCATCGAGGCCTTTGCCAACTGGAAGACTATCTACAACCTGAGCATGTGCATGACCTATGGTACGTGTCGCTCTCATGGAGGGGTCCACGGTTTTTCATTTCTCTTTCCATGGTAGTTTCATGCGTTGGGGTGGCTTGGAAAGCGTACAGCCTGCCGTATGATTGGACTGTGGGCAATGAACTCCTCCGACATACCCTGGGCTCGGTAAGCATAAATTTACCTGTGACGGCGGCCGAATCTAACTCCATGCGCCAGATTTTAATTGGGCTGCACGTATGGGCTACGATGGAATCCTACGAGGTTCTGGGCATATTTGGTGCGCATGTTTTTGCTACTCCCAGGGTACATACATACCTCTTATCGCGAGCGTAATGGGGGCTGTGCTGCAGGGTGGTTCTTTGGCGATTTCTTCATGGAGGAGTTCCCTGCTCACCTTGAATACACGGGCATCTATCGGTGGGTACAGGTGTCGACAGCGGTGCCAAGCAGAGCTGACGATCCCTGTCTTTGCGCAATATAGATACCTTAATCACCCCGAAACGATGGGCGGAGCCGCCTATTTCGGGCTCGCACTCATTAGCGGAAGCAAACTCGTGTTGTCGTTGGCCGTGTTTCGCCATCTCGCAAATTGGTGGTTCCTAAGCAGTGTCGAACAGTACGTCGCGGCCGTCGCTCGGACACTTTTGCGCCCCAATATAAATGATTTGACATTGACGTTACCCATTTTGACCCCTCGCCCGTGCCGCGTCGCAGCCCGCACATGCGCAAGCTTTACGGGGGTTCGCTGCGCAAGGATGCAGGGTTTGTCAAGGTTATGAAGAGCGTTGCGAGCAAGAACGCGCGGATACTCGAGTCCCGTGCGGCGAGGCACGCGCCCGAGCTGAAGCGGGTCGCGCGCGAGGTGATTGGCACCTTTGACAAGGTGTACGAAGAGACTGCAGATGCCGTAGAGGAGTTTCTGGCGCGCTGTGAGTTTTTGCAACTTTAATTTCCTGCGCGCAGGCAAGGCTATGTCCCTAACCACCAACATATTGCGTTCTCCGGCGATGTGTAACAGCTGCGCCAAGAATATCGAGGTCGTGCAAGATACCAAGATCATGCTGCGACAGTCGAGGGAAAAATTGGTTATCACGTATGTTGCTTCCTTGCTCCTCCATTCGCTCTGTCTAGTTCTCACCTGGGGGTGTGTTCATCATCGTCCTATCCGCAGCCGTGTTGCGAACGTATCGTCGTACGACACCTCCAAGTACCGGGTGTCGATTGTGCCAGCCCAAAAACTGGGAAGCTCGCGTACCACCTAGGCGAACAAATCACCGTCAAATGGCAGGCTCCCCACAAGCACTCGCGAAAGGACTGGATTGGACTCTATCGGGTGGGTCGGGCCTACTGAGGTTCTCTTTACGAAAATCCGTATTGATTTGCACACGATATTACCGCTAGGTTGGTGCAAATAAGTCGAGGCAGGTCACCAAGACTTCGTCAATGGGCATGTGGCTTCCTGTCCACGACGAAGAGTGGGATGGCGACGTACCCTTGGGCTTTGACAGAGCCCCCAGCCCCCACCGAGATGCCGAAAAGGGACTATCACCTTCAAAGGCAACACTCTCCCGTGGATGGTTGGACGCTATGAGGTAAATCAGTCAATGTTTCCCTACCGTGGCTGCAGAATTGATTCTGGTTCCTCGCAGGTTCGCTACCACCATGATGGGAAATACAATGTCATGAGCATGGACGGTCCGATTGAGATATATGGCAAGTCTATTCTTATCTTTGGCGCTTCGCGGGTGCTGATGCCCAACCGCTTTTCCTGTACAGTGGATAAACCGGCCGAAGTCAATTTCACGACAGTCCGGAGACCCTCGTGAAAATGTCCCATTGTGTCTCGATTCGACCCTTCACTGATCCCACTGTCCTGCAAAACACCAGACGAAGGCAATAGGTCGGCGCTTCTCACGTCGGACTCCCCATCGGACTCCGCGAGAGTGATGCGGAGTCCGACCAGGATCGCGATCCCGACGACTTCAGTTTCTGGTCGGAGCGGCAAGCGAAGCGAATATGCGCCGCTATTAAACAGATATTCGACGTTGAATACGCACCTGAAGTCGTCGTCGCCGATGCGAACCTGACCACCTTGGCGAACCGAATATTGGTCTCCAAAGAGATTTTATCAACTGGTATCTGATATCATCAGCTCTGTATCTAGTACGTCTCACACGACATGCGACGATAGTGTTTCCCTGCCTTTTTCTTTTTTTCAAAAAATTTCTCTGCAATTGCCATCGTTTAATTTTGTTTACATTCATCCTATCATTCAATATATCGATGTTATCGATGTTATTACTCCTCGTGTGCGATCCTGTGCGCATGTATGAGAAAGTTGTCCTTAGTTCTATCATCTCCGACCTACGTAGGTAAGGGTTCAGTGTCATGAAAGCTTAAACTTAATCTATCGACATCATGTTGCTCCAGTGATATTGAGAAATTATCGGAGCAACGGCCGTCTGCTTCCGCGAGGTAGGGACTGTTCCAAGACATTGCGGCACTTGTACGACAGAACCCCACACGGGCTGGTTTTCTCAAGACCGATCCGCGTTATTTCGTAGCCTTCTTTAATTCATACCTATATCGACGCGCACTGTCAATGTCAAAAAATCATATTCATATGACTTTCATGAGACTACTGCCTTCTATTAAATTCATGAAAACCAATGAGAGCTCTGCCCCCGAATGAGAACAGTCCCGCGTTCATTAGCCTGAGAGCTGATTATTATTCAATACAGCACATGGGCGGACAATGTAAAATCAAGCAAGATCTCTGGAAAATAATTTTACTTCATCGCCGCGCAGTAAGGACGGACACGCGGCCTACATCCCTACACGTCAAGCTGTACCGCACTCCTCTCTTCAAGGGAATGCCCGCATTAATGGATTCCTTAATTTTAGGGTCTGCAATTTCTCCAAATTTGCGATGGCTATCCCCGATGCATTTGCGCTGGTAGCAATGACGTCTTCCTCGACCTCATCGATGCTGAAATTTGAAAAATGACGATGATTGTAAGTAAAACTTAGTCGAGAGTCGGTCTTTGACTCACCCGTGTAGGTGTGTGTGTACATTGCGCCCGAGGAGATAATAAGACTTCGAGGTTCCAACAGAACTGACAAGATTGGTGTCATGTCTATAGCCTTGCCATGTCCGCCAGAAGCGGCGACTTCATCGCTCTCTGACTGATATCGATAATAGTGAAAAACGGCATGCGAGCCCAAAGAGAGGGTCGCCACAACGGGGTGATACTGTGGGCCATCTTCATGCGGCTGCAGCGAAGATTAGAGAAAGAAAGGAAGAGGGGTGGCACAGCATATTTTTACCATGATTCCTTGTCCCGGAAGGTACTCCAAACAGCGTTAAAATTCCGTGGAAAGTAAAATATGGCAAGAGTTACCTCGTTCATAATAACGTGATTAGGCATATGATGAGGAGCCGTGACGAAAGCGCCAGTGGCTTCGATCCGAGATATAATATCAGGACTGTTCCTATCGTTATGAGCATTCGCGCGATTGATATAGGACTTGCGACATTACTATTTTTGATAAAAGCTGGAAGCGATTGCGCAACAAGAGTCCCTTTCGCCGTTATATCCCCGCCTATATTTTCAGATAAAAAAAAGTCCGGTAGAGCGCTCATGAAGCCTGACGAACCCCATATTTGTAACCTGCGATTCCAAAGTATTTCAGTTTATAAAATGAAATAATCGATACTAGATATTGCGACAAACCTCCGGTTGGGCAGTTTCTTCCACTGGGGCTGGGGAGAATCATTAATCTATGGTTAATGGGCGGTAATGAACATTTAAGTTCAGGCCAAATGTTAAAATCCAATGATAATCAGATACCTTGCGACTAATGTAGTCTTCTTCTTCACTCTGGGATGGAACAGGTCAGGGTAACTCATGGTGTAGAGAGCGAGCGTGCACTCACTGTCACAAAGTTTGGGAAATAAAACACCTCGTAATCCTCCAGAAGACGATAATCTGCCAACTGCAGGCTTGCCTCCATAGCGGGGTCGGTATCAATCTGGCGTAAGAAATAGTTGGATATGTCAAGCTTTGCGCAGCCTTGCTACCTCTTATGATACTATCCGCGATGGTGATAGATCACTGTTCTGTCATCTCAACCAAGATGGTCGAGGCGCTCGGAAAAGCCTTCGGCGTTGCCTGTGGAAAATGAAATTACAATGTGGGAAGGTTGCTTCGGCGTTTCGCCGTGCCGATTTCCCGGATAGAATAGCACTGGCGCCCACATAATACTAGGCCGATGCGCCGGGCGCCCGTTTCAAAATCAGCCTTCGCATCAGCGTACGGTGGCTACCCAATTTCGAGGTTTTGCCTAGAATGGCTAGTACCCTACCATTTTGGACCGATCCCCACGCGGAAAATAGTGAAATTATTTGAATGCGAAATGAACCTGAAATTATTATCAGGAGTAGAAAAATCACTTCGTGTAGAAATTCATTTTGTAGAGCGATATCTAAAGCCTAGGTTAATTTGCTCTTGGTACTAGAATAGCTGTCGAGGCCTATTGGATCTCGATTCGATACTGGACCCATCGGTGATTACCGCGGTAAATTCCAATCAACAAACTTTCACGGCTTCATGCATTGGAGAAGAATGTGCCACCACTGGGCCCTGGCACCAGAGCGTTGGAAATGGACAGTTTTGGGGTCATATGCTGAATAGACAGACAATTCAATGCCATAGTTCGTTCTGGCGCTCAGGGCCAAGGGGTGCATTACTGTCGAATGCGGTATTTTTAAGTACCACATAGACCTTCAACTTCATGGTCTCTCGGGGTCATGTACGGGAATAGTGAACGTGTTTTCGGGCTTAATGTACCGTGAGATCAAAGAACGAACGACTTAAACACGAATCTATAGCTGTCCGTTATCAAATGGAGATGAAGGAGTCACAGTGTTTAAAACATCAATTAGCAGGCTCGCGGGTCGTAAAACCCAGATCTATGAGTTACGTATTCTCACGTCTTGGTATACTTCCCTTCGACTGGATCGAAGTATAATACGCAACGATTAAGTGGATTTCCACATGGCAAGCGAGTTCAGGGCCTTCCGAGTCTGCCATCTTGGCTCATCGTGGAATGATGCAATTTAGACTTTGTCGTCTTCCCAAATCATGCGCCTCTAAAAAATTCGTTGTCCCTGCAACAGCCCGTGGACCAAAAGGTGTTGCGGTAAACTCCGATAACGATACGATATCTCAGAACATTGGTTTCCAAAGATGATATTAATTGATACTTCGAACAGGCTTGAAATAGGTACAAATATTAGGGATGTGTCTATGAGAGAGATTGAAGCGAGCATCCGCTATTTTGACGGCGAGCTGCAAGTGGTATGAAAGTTAAACGTTAGGAGTTTTTATACACGAGGAATGGCGTCTACTTACGCAGAGACAGGAGTATAGCTGCACGGATACCCGCGTCGGTCGCAGTTCCCACAACTAGGCTTCAGACCGTCACATTTTAACTTTCGCCCTATATGATGCAATCTCATCAGCCCAATGTTCTTTCGTCTGAACAAGGAGAAACCTTACCTCGGCAAAACTGACATGCCATAGGCACTCGTTTAGGTGTTCTAGGACCTTCGGCGCTGCGCTGGTATTGCTGAAAAAGAGAGGGAGGTGTTAATATCAAGGATAAGTAAGGTCAAGTGGAACTGACTGCTTCGGGGTTTGTGCTGGAGGACATGGAGGGCGAATTGGTTGCATACCATCGGATTTTGCAGTCCCTTTATACCATTTGTTTCCCTGTATACGCTCCTGAGATCATGTATTGGTTCATACTTCGAATCTGGATCTATTCTTCTCTTAAAAGGGGGTAAGGGAGTTTTTAAATGGGTGTGGGATCCCTTATAGACTGCCGAACGAAAATTACTATGCATTGTTAAGGACCCTGTGCATCAAACGATTGGATTATGGCAAGGTTATGGAGAATGGTATTCGTTAATTGCCAGCTCTATCGGCTTGTGTCAGATCTGCTGAGCCATGTTTCTACTTCCCTGCAAGTCCACTGTTCGTAGAGCAACTTGGCCTTTTATGAATAACTGGCGTCTAACTCGGTCACTTCGAACTAAAGTCAGCCTCTGCCGTTTCATACCTGTTTTCATCTGGGAGATGGATTACGGTTAATTGTGAGCGCCGTGAGCCACAACCCGGGAAGCTCGAGCAATCATTGACATGCCGTGGAAAACACCGTTGAGGCTCGTGTACTGCAAAATGAATACCTTTAATTTCAAGGTTTGTATTTCATGTATATTTTCATGGGACAATAGACATTCTCTTGATCACATTGATCTTCGTCGGCGATGAGAATAATTAAGTATGGACCAACCTTCGAATATGAATTATTATCTTATAATCTTCTCCCTATCACGATGATTTCCAATTTTTTACAGTCTCCGATCGGCCTTTTCATTGTGTAGTATATGGGATAGAGATTTGAGTCAGGGAGAGTCACTAGTCAGGGCCCAAGCGTGCCGCATTACAGTCTTGCGACCACTTTGACTAGACGTACCAAGCAACTTTAAAACCCAAATTATCGTTTGATGGAGTGGCTTCAAGCTGCAAGCATGTGTCCTATGTCTTGTCTTATGAGAGAGAATTTTACCACCTGAAATAGTCAATCGCTTGGTTATAAGCTCACAACGAGTTACCGGATATAATTCACTCATCTTACAATGATTCGGGCTGTTCTGGCATTTAACATGAGCTAACCTAGAGATAGGGTTTCTACTATAAATCCAATTGGTTATTTACCTCTTCTTTTTTTCACCATACCTCTGCACGAAGTATCAGTGGCACCGCCTAAATTACCTGGGAATATTGACATAAGAATTGGATGTTGTCCCCAAAGCTCTCGCGAGCTACAATTCCTCGGAATAGAACTCGCTTCTGGCCACGACTTTTCTGCCCATGCGCTTTCAGCCATGGAAGATCGTCGAACTTAAGATTCAAAGCGCTATAACTCCGAGTGAATGACTACCAAGACCGCCGCTGTTAACGGTGTCAAGGCTCAAAGGAAACAGCTGACCCATTGCAACTTCCTTCATGATCCATGAGCAGACAGCACTCAATATTAATGTAAGTCCCCACTACAGACTAACGCAACTGTCGCATTGTCCGTTCACATAGAACTTGCTAATTTTACTTACTTGGAGTCGACGCATGGAATTTTATGTCAAAGAGATAAATAAGTAGAATCGATGCACTTTCTTGAGTTCTTCCCAAGCTCTTGACTACTCATCGACGGAAAGGAAGTACTAACATCAGGCATTTACCCGAGTACTTGGGCTTCGGTTTCATAGAGAATCTTCATAGACTAAGATGGCAGTTAATTTCTCTCAAGGTAGCATCGCACAGCAGTCCTTTTATCGTCATTGAACAGGTTCTAGGGTACAACCCTCTGAAAAAAGGGCTAATATAGGCATCAAAGATACCTATTCGTCTAAATCATCGCTGTTCTGACAAACAATCCAAAAAGTCTAGGAACAGATCAAGATGCACATATATTCGCGGAACTTCAAACTGGACGATGTTAATGATGGATTGCGATTTACGTCGAAGTGTTCCGGCAAGTACCCTCAACGTTTACTCGTTCCTGAGAATATACGCTGGGCTGCTCCCAAATGGCCTAAAACATAGAGTTCTATCAGCCTCGCAGCAAGGCCGGGATTCAACAAATTAGACGGACAATCATTAATCTTGGACAGTGAACAAAAGTCATTACTGGCACTTTGGAATTCATATCAAAACATGTATCAAGGCGTCAAAGCATTCTCGATCATCAACCGAATAGATAGCACGTCTCTGTTGATGCCGGGGGGCTTTCTGGCAGAATAAATGTTCGCTGTGCGTTATGCGTAGAATGAAGAATCTTTTTAGGTTCCAAGTGAAGTACGAGACGTGCTCCTACAACGGGAATAGCCTGGCTGCCGGACAGGGGGAACGGGGGATTGGCACATCGGAGGGGGCCCAATAACTAAGCGACTGTCGGGAGAATTAGTTTCTCAAAACTTCGAGCCTCAAGGTGGCATGAGCCTGCGCACCAAGTCCTAGGCCCATCGTGGGGTCCACGAACACATGTAGATGGTCACATGTAATGTCTGGCAGGCAGCCTGCGAGAGCACTTCCCAAGGTATTCGAAAGTTATAAAGAAAGAAAGATGTAATCGGTAATGGCCGATAGCTAGAGACAGACGCCGGGGCGTCTTGATGAACCAAGCATTTTTTTGATGAGACGAAAAGTGCGAATCCCCATGAGGGAGACAATGAACCGTGTAAATTTTGTACTGCGTAATCAAAGTCATTCCTGTTACTCCGTCCATTTTGACTCGCTCCGCCAAATGAACTGATGGAGGTGGGCCATCATGCCAGACATAGAAAGCAATGGTGAACCGCCCGAGAAGCTTCGAGAACTGGAAGAAGAATTTTCAATCCAGCGGAATAACCAGCAGACACTGATGAAGATCCGATATATCAAGTGTTCGAATGTCAGACCGTAGCCTTGGACAGACTATGCAGGCATAGAGATGGTCCGGTGATATATAAACGAGGAATATAATTTGATCAGCGTTCGCACAGTCCGTCCAAGGCAGGGAGTTGAGCATCTCAATCGAGTCAATAGGGTCGACGTCATGCGACAAAGGTGGGCTGCGCTCGACCTCCCGCGAGCCTTTAGGCTGGAAGCAGAAGACATAGGCAATGACGTTACATCAGTGCACAAGCGAGTATGAGTTGATAGAGGGCAGTGAGCCGCTCTTCCTCCTAGAAATTATTTCCTGAGAAATATCACTAGCCTCGGGGGTTCCATAATGACGGGGACACAGCGACGCCCACTGTATACCAACGATGGCTGTTCCCTTTCGATTGTGATAAGCCCTAGGGGAACAAGTCATCAGTGTCGTAACAAAGTTGTATTCAACAGCGATAGCAGACGATAGCGGCTTAAGCTCTAGCAAGCCAATAGAATAGTTTGCACACCTCTCTTTGACTTTCAGTGCAGGACCCTTCGCTACGAAATATGTAATCGTATGCAATATATCCCGTACCTACCTCATAAAGAAAGCCTTCCAAAGTTTCAGCAAAGTTTCAGCTATATCACGCAGGATGCAGCAGGGATGCAGTAATATATTTCGTTGCCTTCAATTGTATATCGCGCCGTCTGTGGTTGCATATAGTGCGCCGTACTGGACCCAAATATGCATTGATGTGACTCACAACACAACGGTGAAACAACTCTATCCAATGTCAATCTTAAGCGCTCATTGGTCTCCGTCTGTCTCCGTTCTCCCTGCAAATGTGGGAAGGGTGTGCGTAGTACGTACTGCCGGTGTGGGTAACGGCAGTTGGAAACGAGTCAAAATTGACTTCGGACGCGTGCAATGCCGGACTTCGACGCTCAAATTGTAGATAAGTATGCAAAGATGTTGAGAGATGGAAGATCGTCTCTCTGAAAGCGTTCACTCCGAACCTCTCCGAGATGAGGACGAGCCTGAGACTGGACGAGAGCCGAGGTACTCATATCTAATCTTATCTAAGCGAGCGCGCGCTTGAAATCGTTCATCTGTCCTTGCTGAGCCTGCTGCTCTCATCCACCCTCATATCAAGAGTTAGACTACAAGGAGTGGAATATTGAATCATGCATAAATTCCTTCGCCAGTACTTCGCATACTCCAACTCGATTGACAGCAACATTCAAGGCGGCTGAAATCCTGTGCAACCAACGTCTTGGCCCTTTTATCGTAGTCATCAGGTTGTCATGATGTTATGAGGTCACGGATACACAGCGCAGGACCCGGGAAGCTTCTGGCGTTTGGTGGCCGCGATTTTGCGGATTTGAAGCCCAATTTTGGCAAATCTCTGTCCGCAACGATTTCGCGGACACCAAATACAGGGAGCTTCTCGGGTCCTCAAAGCGCAGCGGCCATTACCAACGCTTGCTCCCTCGGTATGTCCGATGGGGCAGTATCATGACACCTACATTACGCATTCTATCTCCACTTCTCCATGCTCTCTGGATTCCTGGAGAGTCTGAACTGACTCTAAATACTAAATCTGCCATTTATACGTTGAGAAGGTGATATTTTACGCATTTTACGCTGAAATACACTGTCATTGTACAAAAGACAGGAAACATGTTATTAGCCGCCCGTTGGATGCGGTGCTCGCGGCGGTAGCGGACATACGCAGTCATACGCGGTGGCTGTGTTCGGCAAAATGGCGGGCCGCAATCGGATGCTCGTTCGTGACATAGACATGCATGATGCCACTGTTGATGCACGCGTCAAACATGCACTGCAGCCAGCACAAAGGGGCCCACGGCTTTCTTTCTCCCCACAACAATCTCACTCTTTGCGATAATCGTAATCATTTTCTCCTATACTTTATCATAGACACGCACCGAGTAGCGTTCATTTGCACTTGAAATGGCTCCTATTAGCGATAACTGGCCCGACACGAGGGCCTCTCTCGAAATCATGGACACTGAATATGCCAACCGGATTATCTCGATGGTCAATCTACTTATCCCGCACTACGCGAAAATCGAATCCTATGTCTCATCCCTGCATCCCAACCGCCTCCCATGTCGACTTCTGGCAGAACATTACACGTGGGGGCAGTCGTTCCTCGTTTACGAGCTCCTATTCCAAGACGACACATCCTGGATCATTCGCTTTGGTATGCGGCCGATGGACGCCTACTTTAATACTGCTGCGCAGCTAGAACGAAAGATCTTAAATGAAGTGGCGGCACTTCATCTCGTCCGCCAGCGCACCACCATACCCGTGCCAGAAATAATCGCATATCATGCCCATCCATCACCCACGAACCCGCTGGGACCCGAATTTCCCGCGTTCGTCCTAATGACCGCTCTGCAGGGCATGACGATAGAAGATTGTGGCATCGCCATCCACGAGCTCAGTTCAGGGAGCGAGCTTGACCTCACGGGGGATAGGCTCGACCACTTCGCCGGCGACGAGCATAAGCGACGCATTCTCCAGCGCTATTTACGTGACATCGCTGCCATTCACGTCCAGCTCAGCCGCATCACTTTCGATCATATTGGCTCGTTCAAAATAGACCCCTCAGGCGAAGTTTCCATAGGCCCTGGCGCGGACTTCGGGTTGGGCCCATTCCAGTCCGCCAAGGAATACTTCTCCATCCAAGCAGAAGCGTACGAGCGGCTGGCCGTGGCAGCTGGCCTCGATGACGAAGTCGACGAGGGCGAAAGCGCCGACGCCGCCCAGCTCAAGCGCCGGTTCGTCGCATCATTATGGCGCAAGACCATGATGCCGCTCGTTGACGAGCGGGATGACCACGGTCCATTTCCGATGCGCCACGGGGATCTGCACAGCGAGAACATTCTCGTAGACGAGACGGGGCATATCGTCGGCGTTCTCGATTGGGACTGCGCCGGCACCGTGCCCTGGGAAGCGTTTGCGGTCCCCACATTCGAGGTGTCCGGACACTTCTCCGATGGGGACTCGGATTCCGCCTCCAGCATACTGTCTGAAGAATCCCTGATGACGCCCCCACCGCCCCCCGTGCGCCCGGTGATGCATCGTGCGTTCAACAGAGAGCTGGCGGCGGCGGAGACGCAGTGCGGCACGGCGGTCGCTAAGCCCGCGTCGGGAAGGAGCCTGGCGGCGCTCCACGACTCTAACGCGGGCCATGTTGGGGCATACCTGGCGTATTGGATGTATTCCCTCGCCTGCGACTACGATCAGACCGGCAGAGCTCTCCACCGGATTCTGGGCTCGGACGCGGACATCGACCAGGACTTCCAAAAGTTCGCAAATGAAGTGGGCGCGAGCGACGCCCTCGAAAATGAACTTTGAATGTTGAAACGCGGGCATTATCGGACGGACGGACAGGACGTGTTGATGATCCCGGCGATCTTCATGGACCTAAAGCAAAAATCTCACTCAACTCATTTGTAACAATATCGTCGATCTCTTCAAGAAGGTTAGAGCATTATTGTCTGCGTATCTAAATGTTATGTATGTTTCAGACTCTATCTGCATTTGTAGCTCCAAAGCTTTGTTGTATATCTTTTTTCGTTATTTCTGGGTTTCTTGGATCCCATGCTGGACATTGGCCCGTTGCGCTGTGTAAATTGTATTATGTATATCATCAGATAGTCGAGCTTAGAGCTATCTTTGCATTTTTAAATTCTTCGTAATCGTTTTCGGTTTTGTTCGCAACTGCTGTGAAACTGCATGTATTTATCCTGGCGCTCCTGAATTGTGAATAAAATTTTATGTCCTCGAAATAAATGTGCCGACACCGATGCTCTTCCACGTTCAATAACCAAATGAATAAATTATCTCGACTGGGACAAGCAGCAGTTGCCCATAATAGCACTCAACATATAAAAGTACAATTGGAATCATCACAGTCGCACTTTCACTAGCGTCCCAGCTTCGGGTCAAGTTCACGTCAGGACTCCTTGAGCCCGAGTCCGATATGTACAATTTTTAGTCGGTCTCCCACCCACACACGCGGGCCGACCGTTTCGTATCGCAAGCGCAAGGCCAGTCGCCTGGCGGCTGCTGCACGACATTACGACGCAGGCGCGGCGGCGCCGTCGTTCGTCTTCACCTTCTTCGCCGTCTGGATAGTGGGCGGGGCGTTGTTCCCGCGAACGCCCGTGTCCGCCGCGCCGCCGGGTTCCACCGCAGTGCGCTTGCGCTTCTCGCCGACCTCCTCTGCGCCGGCGGCCGCCTTCTCCTTGGCCTCGGCGTTGCGGACCCTACCTCCCCCGCCCCGTCCGCCGCGCCCGCGTCCGCCTCCTCTGCCTCCCCGCCCGCGTCCGCCGCCACGCCCGCCGCGCCCGCGCCCGCCGCCGTCCCGCGAGCCGCTCTGGCTGAACGCGTTGCGTGCGGCGGCTTGGGCGCGCTCGATTTCGAATTGCTTCTCCTCCTCCTCTGTGTGTTGAACATGTGACGTCAGGAGGGTAAGTCAAGAACGAGGAGAGGGTTACATACCGGTGGGAATCGTCCACGTTACTTCGTGGCTGTTGATTTTGGGGATGGTGGTTTTGATATAGGTGATGTCGTCCTCGGTGAGGGGCTTGTAGAAGCCGACGAGACCGCTGTTCTCGCCGCGTGCGTATTTGATGTAGGGCGCCTTGCCATCGAAGCGAGCTTTGATAGGATCCTAACGGTAGATATTAGTCTTGCGCACGGGGAAAAAAATGGATGAAGATCATTGCTAACCTTGATCTCTCCCCATGACACATCCCCTCCACAGCCTTCGAACTTGAGTGTCACACCCTTAACGAATGGGATGTCCTTCTCATCAATAGTGCCATTTCCCTCCTCATTCTGCTTGATGAGGATCTTGTGGCCGAGGAACTCGAGAAAGACGTCCTTCTTTTCTTCGGCCGCGCCTGTGCCTTTGGAAGAGCTCTTGGCCCTGGCCATTTCGCGGAAGGCGTCGAATTTCTTGGAGGATAGCACTTCTCGACGGTGGGTGGCGCTCTTTCCTGTGAGGCCCTTTTCTTTGATCTTCATCTCGCAGTAGTCCTCTCTGCAGGTTACTCGTTGGGGCGCGGGCAGAATGATATATCTAGGGAACGTACTTTGTCATGATGAGCAATTCCTTGCCTTCCCATGTGGGTTTTGGATCGGCTTTTAGGAATTTGTCGACGCTTTCAAAGTCGTTGAATTCTACGAAAACAGAGCTCTAGAAAAGAGTGAGAGTGAGGTGGAAGCTTAAGAAAAAGTCGAAAACTCCGCACCTTGAATTTCTTGGCCTCGTCGCGTCTCATGCGCACAGCAGCAACACTTCCATATTGGCTGAAGAACTCCTCCAGACGACCTTGCAGTGTGGGCTCTTCCTCACCGAAACCTTTCTAAGGGAACAGGCGAAACGATATTAGTCTTCAATCGCCGGTTGAATGTAAAAGGCCAACATACAGCGTAGACACTGCGCTCAAACTGGTTCTTGGGCTCCTGGGGCTCGGTCGTTCGTCGTACCTTTGTACGCGTCTCGTCGACCTCGAGGAAGGTACTCAGCTCGAGAGCCTTAGCAAGCCATGGCACGCCCTCCGAGCTATATGGACGCATGCGCTTGAAGGAACCGACAGTTTCAATGGAGATCCAGTGCTCTGGATCTTTCGAGTAGAGCGTCCACATGAACCTGATACAAGTCTTAATATCCATCTTGTAGAAGAAAAAAGTGAGCGACGCACTTGTCGTAAGGGAGATTGGCATCAGCGAAGTAAAATTCAACTGTAGTCCAAACTCCATGAGCCAACGAAGTCCGAACATGATTCAACCAATACGCACTTTGCTTCATAGCCTTTTGCATCTTTTCCAACACCGCAGCGTCTTCCATGACCGCGTCAGTGGCGGTTGAGCTTTCAGCGGTGGTGGCAGGGAGTTCAGGAGCGGCCGCGGCGACTTCGGTAGGTTTTTCGGAAACTGGCTCAGCCATAATGGATATAGGGAAGTCGAGGGGAGGAGGGAGTCAGATGCAGTCGAGTTTTTCCACCGATAACCACGATCACACTCGGGTTAGGGCTCGGTCCGGACGGGCCTTCAATTTAAGCTCCGCGCAACGACAGGATCCTGGCCTGCCACCGCGTGGCCGTTCCTTCTTTCCTTCGTCGATGTCCTGGGTTGACGATTGTGGGCGATTCTGAACAATGCAGGCTTCCTTCTTGCACCCACAGAACCACTACTTGCGGTTCTCTATCGCTCCGTCCACGAAGAATGAGCTCGCAATACGGAAGACAATCGCAGATGCCTTGACGCAGGGCTTCGGACTCACCTCTGCCGCGACGTATCTGGATGTTCTGTGGATTAGCGAGGACGGGAATGACTGTGTCATTAGGATTAAGGAAGGGTAAATCTTCGCAGTTATTGTTCTATTGCCTGTTTGATTTTGACGAAGGTTTTCTTGTGCAGAGACGCCACAAAAGTCTCAGCGGCGCTCGCATCGTGGACTGAGTTACCAAGATTATCACTCACCAAAGAATCTACGTTTCTGCCTTCCATTTTGTCTACATAGGATTGAAAGCGAAATAGACTTCTGATCCACATCCGCTCAATCGACGCCTGGCAATCAATGAATCGATTCGCATATAGTCGATTCAGATCATTTCCTTTGGATGGTGGCAAGATTGACTGGTACCATACCGGTTATTTTCATGGTAGTTTGCCTAAAAGTGCTTATCTTTTTGACCCAGATAAATAATTTAATCCTCTCAAAATGAATCTTCCGGACGAAATCAGAATTATTGTGGGTGCCTAGTATTTGATCAACGTTCAACGCGAACCTTAACCGGCGTGTACTGAAATGAACCTTCACCAGATAACTCTATCACCATGACTAATCTATTAGCATTGACGCTGCTCATGTTTGCAATCTCGCCCTCTGGAGTATCCTTCGAACGCATGCATCTGAATTTTTATGATTACATGTAAAAGAAACAGTGAACGCTGCGGAGAGACCCTGAAAGGTGTGGAACAACATCTGCACGGCTCCCCATTTATGTACAATCGTTGGTCCTCGGAGGTTAATATCGCAGCTTCCAAGGTAACCAAGTGACATCTTTTGGGCATTTCGTGCCTCGGGATTATAATTATCTCGTACATAGCTTTCGCCATTTTGGGATCGAGAACTCCTTCCGTCGTCTTCGCCTGTCGAAGGTGTCTTGGGACTTCGTTGAGCCGTTTTCTTCTCTCTCTCATCGACCACTTTCTTCGTTTTTTCTTCACTCTTATTCCCCGAGAATGCACGGTTGAGCCTAGCGCCGACATCCGCATATATCATAATTGAAATCCAGGGACGGTGAGTGCCTGAACCAATCCTGGTGAGAGTCATCCGTGTTCAAACATACTTACCTGTCTTTGAATGTTCTATTAAGGTGGTTTCAAGGAACACTGGTTTGTTTCTGCTCCCCTCAGCATCGACCGCGACATTTCCGCCCTGCTTCCTATCCGTTCCCTGTAATTTTCTCGAACTTGGCCGGGCTTCCTGCCCTTTCCACTCCTTATAACACACTTGAGCTATCCGCTCAACCACGCTCAACAATATCATGCGTCTCCAATTCTTCCGCGTTCAGCTCCTCGCTTTCACTCTCATTCTCGCTCTATCGCCGACTTTTGCTTCATGGTACTCGACCTCCGTCAAACATAGGCGAAATTGGAGCGTTTTCAGCAACAGGACTGCCCTACTTCCGGACGATCCAGTCGAGCTACAGAAGCGTGATGGGTCGAAATATGTCTTTATGCACCATGTGTGTATTATTTTTATCTTCTTTTTGACGCGTCCAAATAACGAATATTTTTACTACAGATTGTTGGCAGTGAGTTTCCTCTTCTCCTCTCCACGATCTGACGCCCTAATTTTTTCTGAATGAATGATCAGACACGTATGTGACTTCCCCAATGTTCGTATATTCATTCCAACAGCTAACCACGTATCCTTATAGCTATCCGTATACTTACGCAGACTGGCTCGATGACATGGTCAAGATCTCAGCGAAAGGGATGTACGTAACAAGCTACCTCAGCATACGCCCGCTGTTTATCGACGTCTAATGCCATTATCCTTCACCTTCTCCCCCTCCTAGCGACGCGATTGCGCTCAACATCGGCGGAGACGCCTGGCAGCGCACGCAGGTGGATACCGCGTACCAAGCTGCGAAAGACTCGGGCACGGGCATCCAGCTCTTCTATTCGTTCGATCTCACCGCGATGCCGTGCGCCCTGGACGACCTCGTCGCGCGCGTGAACAGATATGCGGCCCATCCGAACCAGTTCAAGGTCAATGGGAAGGTTATGATATCGAGTTACTCCGGTGACTGTCTCGGGGCGTCTGGGTGGGCTAGCCTGAAGGCACAGACGAATGGGTACTTGATGCCTTTTATTTGGGGTCTTGAGGGACAGTTTAACCAGTGGCCTGCGCTGGATTCATGGTATTGGTGAGTCTATAGCGACGTGAGTAGGGATGGTAATTAATTAATCTACGGCGGTACCTTGTAGCTGGGGATGTGCCTGGCCTCAGGGCGACTACGGCAAGACTGTAGGTGTGCACTTCTGTGTCCGTTAGAACCTCACTGACGTATTTTTTTATGTTTAGACCGACGATGACAACTTCTGTAAATATTTTGAGGTCTTCAAAATAATCAACTTAACGCTTTTTAACAGATATCAGCCAACTTGGAACTAAATACGCGACAACAATCAGTGGATGGATGTAGTACGTTTTTATATTCTTTAATTCGTCCTGCTATATCATGCTAACAAGTTGCCCATGATCTAGCACACATCTTAGTTCAAAGAACTTCTATCTTCGTGGTGATGACTGGCTCATCGTCACTCGATGGGAGCAACTCGTGCAAATGCGGAACACGCTAACATTCGTCGAGATGGTCACTTGGTCCGTTATTCAATCGACCCATCATGATCTTATCTGAACTTTACTTACCTACTTCTGTTCGTTAGGAATGACTGGGGCGAGTCGGACTAGTAAGGATCTCATCTCTCGGATGCGTGAAAAAGTACGGAGATTCACTTTGCCTATATGAACTAGCTTTGGTCCCTTCAAAGGTGCTCAACCTATCGGCACATTCTACGCTCAAAATTCTCCCCACACCGCTTGGTTCGATCTATCTGAATACTACATCAAAGCGTTCCAAACAGGCACCTATCCTGCGATTACGGTTCTTATCCTTAGTTTTTCTCATTTGCGAGATGAACTCATGCCATCCTTGGATAGACATCTAAGATTTACTTCTGGGCGCGTCCTCATCCCGCTAATGCCATTGCGTCAGGCGACTCTCTAGGCAAACCAACTGGTTGGGATTGGGCTGAGGTCGGTTTGATTCTAGTTTTACCTTCCTTCATCTCTTACTAGCCTCTTCACAGGATTCCATGTGGGCAGCAGTGTACTCCACTGCGGCTGCTACCATCGTTCTCAAGTGTGGGGGCTCCTCGTCGACATTCTCCGTTGGAGCCGGAGTCTCCAAACTCAAGATCCCTCTTTCGGCAGGAGCAATGACGGTACAGATGATCAGAAATGGCCAGACTATCATTAATTATACGCCTACCGGATATACCTATGTAACCAACCCAGTTCAGTGTAAGTTGTCCTTCTCGTGTTCATTGGACGAATTATGTATATGTATTTACTGGCGTTTTCGGATGACAGATAATTATAACGCATGGGTAGGATCTGCAGGTGAGCCTAGTGTATTCTAGGCGAGTTCGATGGCTTATTTTCATCTCCGATTAGTTGCAATTTCTGAGGGCACTACGACGCCGACAAGTACTTCTTCCACATTAACGAGTACATCCTCATCGTCAGCCAGTGCTTCAACATCGTCAACCAGCACTTCGACATCGTCCACCAGCACCTCGTCGTCCACCAGTACTTTGTCCACGACGACTTCTACCACGACCACGGGCACAGCGTCACCCACTGCAACTTCCAGCTGGGGTTACCTGGGCTGTTACATAGACTCCGACACACGAACTCTCAACGGACTCTTTGCCTCGGACAGCGCGCAGACCGTCGAAAAGTGCCAGGCGAGATGCCAAGCTGGGGGATACCTGTACGCGGGCGTTGAGTATGGCGCTGAGTGCTACTGCTCCAACACAATTCGCCTACAGGCTGGCGTTTCCGTCGTAGCGGAAAGCGACTGCTCTATGCCATGTGCCGGAAATAGTGCGTGCTGATCGCTGGCTTTTTGAGTCCTCGACTAACAGAAACTACAGCCAACGAGAAGTGTGGTGCAGGATATCGTATCAATATCTACAAGGCCGCATCAGTGTCACCGACAACATGGTCTACCAGTGCGACTACGACCACGACCACGACCACGACCACAACAACGATGAGCTCGACCTCGTCAACTACGTCGAGCTCGACTACGACCTCGGCTCCTCCATCTACTTCCACGTCGGCATCCTGGAATGCATACGGATGTGTTGCGGAGGGTACCACTGGAACTCGTCGTGCTCTGACAGGAACCAGCTACACCCAACCGAACATGACGCCTTCCATTTGTCAAGGCCTCTGCGCGGGGTATCTCTATGCAGGCGTTGAATATGGGTAAGTAGTTTTTCATGACTATCTCAATGCTCGCCAAAATTGATCTCATTTCCCGCCGCCAGCCAAGAATGTATGATACACATTCCGACTTTACTGTGGTTGTGACTGACATTCTGAATTCAGGTTATTGTGGAAACACACTCACGAACAACGGCGCCAGCGGAGCCGTAATCACCTCTACCCAATGTCAGACCGCCTGTGCGGGCGACGCGAGCATGACATGCGGCGGTAGCTGGACCTTGAACGTATACACTCAAGTCGCGTCTACTTCGCCGACTGCATGGACGAGCGCTGGGTGCTATGTTGATGCATCGACGCGGATGCTCCGCGGCTCAGCAACCCTTTCGCAAGCCGGCCTCACCACGGAGACGTGCATCAGCACCTGCGCGCAGGGCGGGTTCACGATGGCCGGGACGGAGAACGGGAACCAGTGTTTCTGTGGGTCGCAGATATACCAGGTCAGCGGCGCTGGTGTTTCGACGGCGTCCAGCGAGTGTAGTTCCGCTTGTAATGGTGAGTGATTTGCTTCTGATGTTTGGGCATTCGGTTGTTCAATTTTGGGTTTTTAGGAAATTCGTCTCAAACATGTGGCGGAGGATGGCGGATTAACTTATATGTCAAGCCTGGATCTCTATGAGTTACTTATATTGATGCTTCATCTATTGTATGAGTGAGGTGATTTCGTTGTTTCGATGATCTTGCTTGGTACATGATCATCACCACTTCGGCGACGTACAGTTGTTGTTCGACCATCAATTCTCCTTGTTTTTGTTTCTTCTACAAGCATTGTTTTAGATTAGATGTAGTGTGAAGTACATTGTTTCGGTATATATTACAAGCATGCAGGACTACTCGACTGCCAGAAAGCATATCTTGTTCAGAGTGTATTGTATCGTAAGGTATAACTGTCTACATGCGTGAACCGCCTCGAGCGACATGTCCAGCTATTCGAAGTTGACACAAATCGCAATTGAAAGGTCCATGTAAGATGGCTGACGACCTCGGGATTATTTCCGAAGGTTGGATCGAAGGATGTATATAAGAGAAAGGCCCAGGAGCAGGAGCAAAGAGTTAGGCATCATTTCCATGGATGATAATGCAGCGCTGGTCTTGGCCTGAGTGGTAGTAGTGGAGGATGAAGAGGCTGAGGTTGTAACAGATGAAGACGAACCACCAGCCAATTGCCGAGGCGCATACTGAGAAGGAACCGTCACGACTATGCTGTCCAAGTCTAAACGCAGAAATGTGCTAAGTCGGAAAGCGCTTGCTTTGAGAAGATGACATACCAAAGAACGAATGGTTTACGCCAGCATGGTTTTGTAGAGTGAGATTATGCAATGAGCTGTCCAAGTTGGAAGCCAAATACTTAATGGTGGGTAACTGTTGTTCACAAGTCCCACCGAATGCACCCCCGCATCCCGAGACCCCGTCATAGAACGCTGGAGGCCCGCCATCAAGGGAGACGCTGTAGATACCGTGATCGTTCTTTTTGTCGCCTAGGACATATATAGCAGAGCCTGTAATCGAGAACAGATGTTGAGTAAGGGGGTAGAACAAAGAAGGCTGGCTTGCGGCTGAATAATCCACGTACCATGAAAGCTCAATGAGAACGATGCTCCATCTCCATTTGTAAACGTAGTGCCCCCACCACTAAAAAAGGGGCCACTGTTCTTTCCCCAAGTACCGTTATAAGTAATTATGGGATCCGTTTCTTCGTAAGTTACATTTGCCGCCGTTGCCCTGCGTCCATTCAGTTTAGACCGCCAATCGAAATACAGATGAACTCACCCCGCTGGCGCAACTTGGATCGTGGTCTGTATGTAGTCCAGCAGAAAGGAGTCGCCTCCTTTGTCTCCCAGCGATGGCTGTGCGCCAAGATTGCGTAGGACGATATTGTGGCTCGCGTAGGTCAGATTCGATGCTGAAAAGAGGAGTAACGACGAATTATCCGTGTTTTGTTGATATGCACTATATTGTAGAGCTACGGAGTCGATCTCTACCTCATATGAACCATACGAAGGTCCTTTGGTGCCATAAATGTAAAGCGCGGGACCTACAGACAAACGTTGAACACAACGAGCGCACAATGCCGAGTAACCTTATAACAAGCTTACCTGTGATATTCAGACCGACAGAAGCATCTTTTGAGTCTGTTTGGTGGTACGTTCCTCTCAACCAAGGCCCCGCTGTACTGTAGTTCGAAGCAGAAGGATCTGGCGTGTTCCAAACCCCCGGATCTTCGTAGGTCAATATGCTGTCAAAGTCGTCGATGGTTACGTTCCAATTCACTGCAGAAGGATCCATAGCGTTTGGAGAATGTATTGCGAGTCGAGAAACGAATGAAGCGGAAAAACACGTGGTGCTGCACGTACTATTTTCGATGCATCATGGATCAATGCATCACTGATCCAATCAGTTCACGTGGTGCGGCGATCCTTTGCCTTCCTGGACCTTCGCGTGCGTCCTTGAATGCGAGCCA